>PNEQ01059319.1:0-58965 GCA_003012365.1 Medauroidea extradentata
GAGGAAACTCTTTAGAATAGGCCTGGTTAAATGTTGTTTTGTAATGCTTCTTGCTACTGGTCCGTTCTGTCATTGTAGGCCGTGAAGTTTACAGAGAATTCATCACATAACCTAACCTCGGCAATCCCGCGCAGCACGAAGCGAAAAACATCACATTAACACCAAAAACAAAGAGTTCCCTAGTAGAAGTTGAAAAAAATATATTAACACATGGCAATTGTTTGTATCGATTGCTCAAAGCCGAAAACAAATGCGCACGAAACGCCAACAGCAACGAGAAGATACGACCGGTCACACTCTAGGCAATTAATCGATCTATCGTCACGCGCATCAAGAAAACTTACAAATGATTGATCGAAGTTACTAAACTCGAAAATAATCGTCAGGATTTTACGTAAATTCGTGCGAGCGTGAGCAATAACAAAAAATCGTGAGCCTCACGCCTAAATCGTGACAGTTGGCAGGTATGCAAACGACACAACGAAGAGACGAAACAAGACACAGTAGTTTTCCAGACAGACAGTGTTACGTTTCGGGAAATGGAATCTGTTCCCGTCATCAGGCAGACACACAGGGTTCAGGAACACGTGTGCGACTGATAAGGAGACTGGAAAAACCATGGGTTTATATAGGGTAAGCCCACTTATCCTGCTCAGCCAATGGGAGACGAGCTGTCTCCTGATTGGTCGCGCAGCATAGATTGCCTCTGATTGGTTGTGGCTCCTCCCTGCTGTCTTCCCCAAATTACTCCAAGAAAACACCGTCACACACACGCTACATTTTGCTGACAATGGAGATCCTTGAACAGACTGAAGCCAACCATTAAACCTATAAACAATCATCGATTTGTGTTAAAAGAACAAGGCAGACTCACTAATTTTTTTTATCACAAAATAAAATCTTTAACAGAAAAAAAAGTACATGAAAGGGGAATGTATTTTTTATAGGCCCTACACTATGTATGTAACTTTGTCGCACACAAAACAAATAATGACTGACAACAGTTTACAGCAAAACACATCATAAATAGCCAACAACCCCATGGCCTAAGCATTTTATTAAGATGTCACAACTGTTTTTTTTTTTTTTACTTGAAGTAACAACTAATCAGTCTGAATGGGGATTCACTGCACCATAACATATTAACTGCACGGAAAATAGCAATGTCTACTCTCAACATATTTGTTTGAAACTAAAATTCAAGACGAAACATGAAGAGACACTGAATATGTGGGTTGTGTCAGTCAATTCAAGCCTACTTGCTTTTCATTCGAAGTTCCAAATACACGCCCACACTTACCAAACATATATAATGAACATCCCACTGCATCTCCTAGATATAATCGAGCCTTACTGACACGGAATTTTTCAAGGGTACCCAAAGCACCAAGAGTCGTAAGGCTCCGCAAGGCACATACATATGTTGCAACCACTTCAAAATCCTGAAAATATATAGACACTATTTTATGAGTTTTTGCAAACACCTCTTAATACAAACCTCATTATTACAAACTGCAAAATTTTAGGTCCTATCAGGTTTGTATTAATGAGGTTCCACTGTAATTCTATTTTCCTATATTTGTAATTATCAGAAGCCTGTAGAAACTGCATTTTGAAATTGAGTTTATAGCACTTTAAAAATGAAATTAAGCATTTTGTAGCATTTTTGTATTTTCATTCATTTAACAAAACTTACATTTTTAACATATACATCACACTGAATTTGTGCATGCATATTCATGTCTTCTTGTGAAAAAATAACTGTAAATTTGCATTACGATGTAATGGGCACTATGCACGTCAGGCTATCCAAGTTGATAATATTTAGAAATAAATTTATAAATTGATTTTGGGCATGTTACACACTCAACATTTTCTTCATAAACAGTTATTGGCATGTAATTTTTTGCCCACTCAGAAATAGACACCTTTATTTGTGGCATCTGAATAGCAGTAGAAATTCCCATCCAATAATTTGCCTATTTTTGTACTTGTTCTGACGCCGGCACAAAAGTTCCTTCCTGTTTATGACTGCAAACACAGCTCAACGAATTGTATCTGCGCGTGCGTGTGTTTATGTGCATGTGACAGAGAGACAGCGCCATCTTATCTCCCAGACACCATTTCCATGCGCACATGCGTGAGAAACTCGGATGGTGCAGAGCAGGCTGCAATTTTACTTAGTGAACAAACTATATTTGTCCACCGTTATTTAGGCAGAACATGCTGTTCTTGTACCAAATAGCCACGTCATCTGAGTTAACTTTTTGGGAAAGCTTGACAACAGTGTGTCTGGCATTGGCATTGTAGCCTCTGTCTCCCTCCAGTCATGAGCTGCAAGCTGGCTGTGTGTTTATGTACAAGGGGGTGAGGGTGAGGAAGAGCGGGAGAAATATTGTGTATTTTTATTGTTCTCTTTGTTTTAAGCGAGTGTCCGAGCAATATACAATTTTGTGCTGTTCGGCAAGCCTCTTCTCCCACTTGTCTATCATACACAGGATCTAGCCCCGAGCAACAGAGCTGTGGGGCGATGTGCCCAGATGCACCGCTTGCCCTGAGAATTTCACATTTTATAGCAGAAATAGTAGCATTTTGGGCCTCAATAACTATCTACTCCTCCACGTCCAAATTCAATGACGTATACTGCAGTTTTCATTTTAGACAATAGGTGGTATGGAATAGACACCCATATAGCACTTGCACCCATATTTTTTGATAATAAACTTGGAGAAAATATTTTCCAACAACAGTTATCAACTCCATGTCAAACTGTTGTAGGTATTTGTAATCTTTTGTGTGGCAGCATGACCACGTTACATGTACACTGCTAGCTCTAGAAGACTTCTAAAAAATGGCGTACTCTTTAATAGACCAAACTGTGTCATGTATATAAATTTCAACTGTTATTCAGTCATAGTTGTTTTGCTTCCTGACAGTATTAAAGAGCACAGGCTTTCGCAGTTATTTTCCGCATTGTCTTGGCTCCTGGGTGTGAGCAACAAAACAAGACAACCATCTAATGCGGTTAACACCCAGAAGCCAAGACAATTCTAGACATTAATTTGCTCAGCTGATGTGTAAAGCTGCTGGCTTTTTCTTGTTGTACCTCCACTCTGCTAGTATGACACAGTTAAAAAACTGGCTTGTAAATTAAGAATGCAGTAATAGCCATGAGTTTCACGTACACTACAATAATTTCTACCTATGTGAGCGAGAGTGTGGATTTGTTAAAACTTAAAACAATTTACTTAGATACATTTAACACATGTTATGGTTTTAATACATCATTGGTTTGAATATAAGACAATAACTGGTACAAAAATACAACAAACCGAAATTGACATCGCCTTATTATCTCACAATACACTAGCAGTCATTCAAACTTTACTTTATATACTTCTTGGCCAAAGCTAGTGTCATCTTAAACTTTACTTACACGCTAGTAGCCAAATTGTAAGACAAAGGCCACAAACTTCAATTTC
Source organism: Medauroidea extradentata (assembly GCA_003012365.1). Lineage (NCBI taxonomy): Eukaryota > Metazoa > Arthropoda > Insecta > Phasmatodea > Phasmatidae > Medauroidea > Medauroidea extradentata. The sequence goes on from PNEQ01059319.1 coordinate 3,483, forward strand.
AGGCACAAATATATGTGCGAAGGTGAACTTGGCACATGCCCTTGAACAAGATCATTGGCTGCCATGTTCCTTTTCACCAGGCGTATGTGCACATGTATGAGTCACATAGGATGCACACTTGCCAAGTCTGCTTAGCCAATTGCCACAGTGCACTGTGTTCACCTTTGTAAGGCAAGTACATATTATGTTAAGGCACACGCCCTAATTTTAAAAGGAATAATTTAGGGGGGAAAAAGGGCCTGGTATGTATGGTGTTTACAGCCATGTTTTCAAAGTTCTGTTTCTCAAATTACAGTACAGCCCCAATTGAACAAACTCGTGAATAACGAAAACAGCAATTTGATGAAACGATTTTTAGGAACTTAAAAAAAATATATATATTATATTACTAAGCGACTTTCATAAAATAGAATACTAATTGTAATGTAAGTCAATTAAAAATACTAGCACTGCCCGCTGCATATGCTTATTTCTCCGTAGAAAAGCTTAAACCATACGTCCAGGAAAAAAAAAAAGATTGTTAAAATTTGTTGAAAACTTTGGCCACAGGAGTGATTTTGAGATAAGCATGCGCTGGCACAGCTGAGCAAGCGAGGGGCGACGCTGTGTTGCATAACAAGCGCGCACCTAGATCCTCATCCTGCTGCCAAGTGAATGAGCCTTTAGGTACACAGTCTCCACAGCGCAGGAACTAATTCTCAGATAGTGCTTCGCATCTCAGTTAGAATGTGCTGTAGTGTGCAGCGTGCTCTATTAATTCTATTACTGATAGAATGCAGAGGTGTCCAGCGTGATTATGTATTTACTCTCGCGTCCTATGATAAAAACACAGAATTTATAAAAAAAAAAAACGTAATATTAAAAATGCAGACTATTTGCAACAAATTTATCACCATAAACATAAATAATTTGTTTCTCAGATGCTAAAAAAGCTCGAGTGCAAAGTATTTTTAGCGAGCAGACCAGCAAGTTTGTTTCACGACAGCGCATGCCAACAAGCTACAACGGGGGCCACCGCGCGTATTTAATTAGTATTTTATTGTTCTCTCACATTTTTTTTTTACTATTTTTCGTGGGAGTTTCCTGAATTTCGTTGAAGGAGTGGGCGGAAGCGAGAAGGTAAAATTGACAGCTCGGCAGTGTTAGTCATCAATTCTCACATGTTGACTGCGCACAAGGGCGGCCTAACTCACCATGCGCATGTTCGCAAAGCATTCCACTAGAAGTTTTAAAAGTTTTTTTTTGAAGATTTTTTTTCTTTTCACAGCTGTGGCTTACATGTTGACGTAAATACATTTAGTTATTGTTTCGAGCCAATAAACTTTTTTAAAATTACCTTAAATTCCGACGAAACATGCCCGAGGATTTAAAGGAATTTTTGGGGAGTGTGAAAAATATGAATTCGGATTTAACCAAACATCAATATAGAGTAAATATTGAAACATTTTCGGGTCCCGTGGCATTTAGTTAAATCAGGGTTCTAATATAGTATCAATAAACCTAAGCCTAAAAGTTTAAAATCTTACTGTGAACAGATACTAAGCACTTTAGATCTTGTATCTATGTTTAAAATTAAGAATTCTTACATACAAGTACTATTTAAATCAATTTTGAATGATCACTATTAACACCAAGAAAAATGAAAAAGATGCAAACCTGAAAATCAGACTTGTGTTTACACGAAGTATGGGTACATATTTTCAGTAAAAAATTAAGAAGTATAAATTTTTCCCCCCTTGTACATTTTATTTCATTAAAAATTTAGATTCTGAATCAAAAATGTGTTAATCATTTTGTAGCCTAAATATGGTCAGACCTGACTACAAAAATTTAGTTAAGCATACTGATATATAAGAAAGCTTCATATGTAAGCAACAAATATATTTTTACTCTAAGTGTATCAATTATACATTCTAATACACTCCAGTTTTTATAAACATCAACTTTCTGAAAATATTACTTCTCCCATTTCAGATTAAAATTCTCTAATTAAAGAAGAAATTTAAAAAAAATCTTAACTGTTTTTCTTAATTTTGTACAGTATAACTTGAAACAAAAATTCACTATTGAAACATGGTCACGCAACAACCCCTCAATGATTTAATATGAAATAACCTAGCAGAAAAATCTGGCTTTGCCAACACTATTTACGTGTAGCACAGTAAATACCGTATTTACTCTAAAACAGTTCAATACTTTTTTTTCCAAATTTGAGGAATTATAATGCAGGGGTAGAACTATATTGTGGACATATGAAATCGTCACCGAAATGATGTTTTTGAAACGGCATGGCTAGTCAATGTTTTAGAAATGGCACACCAGAATACACTATGGCCACTGCCATAGATTGTAAACTGTGGCGCTAGGAGTCAGCGCGCTCTAATAGACGCATCTTTACTGGTATCTTCAGCATCAACTTTGTCACTTTGTTTATTTTATGCTGTTACCGTAATTTAAGAGTCAAGAAAGTTGTAGTGTTGTATTCATAATGGATTCAGTAGAAAGGAGAAGTACTACACCAAAAATTATGTCGAAAGGATTGCAGCATAGTTTTGGTGCAAACTTCAAAATCATCGTTACCAATTACGCATCGTGAACGAACAATTGTGACTTGTGAGGCAGCGCTGGAGTAAGGCATCATCGAAGCAAACGTAAGGAACTGCCGATTTCCAGCGACTGAAAAATGCAAACAGTTCGTAAAAATCCTATTGAGGGCCAAAGAAAGAAAAATTTCAAGAAACTGAAAATCGTATTGTTACGTTCATAAAGGAAAAGCATGATGTTAATACATTGAAGGCTCGGGGAAATTGCTGATGCAGAGAACTGAATGTTCCGGCTAAGGAATTTAAAGTTAGTGTCGGCTGGTGTGTGCAAATGATGTAACGTGTCTTTTTTTTTAGGCGTTGTACATCCATAGCTCAAAAGATGCCTTCAGACTTTGGAGGAAAATTGGTGACATTCCAGAATCATGATACCAGATTGAGATGAAAAAATATATTTGCTTGGCCAAATGAGCAATGTGGACAAAACTGTCGTATATTTTGATAATGCCAAGCAATACCGCTGAATACAAAAGTACTAGGTAAATACTACAGCTCTGTACACACTTATGCCCAGCACATACCTTCATCTGTAGCGCATTAATTTTCTAATTATTTAAATTAATTTTTGACACATGTTCAGCCAAAAAGCTTTTTACTGAACTCATAACATAAAAGTAAAGGGTCAAATTATATTCAGAGTCAACTTATTTTCGGGTAAATACGTTTAAGTTTTAAAATTTGAATTCTTACCTGGAAAGTGGATACATACACAATGAGTAGATACAGAGATAGAGGAGAATAAAGTTCAAACTTTTGATGTAAATTCCAACTCATCTCTTGCCTTTTAGAGCAATGTAAACCTTAACCCCTTCTAGTTTTGGCATGACAAAATTTTTGACAAGTCACTAAATTTTAGTAGTTCTAATACATACTTCACTGGCCTTGTATACAAAAACCACTGCAACAACTTGGCATTAGGTCAGTTTGAACTCAAATAATTTGCACAAATAAAAATGTACTAAATAATATATTAAAAATAGTCTTCATACAGTTTTCTTACAAAAAAAATACTGACAAACATTCTTGACACAACTCACAATTAACATAAACTACAAAACCTTACTACTGATGGTGCCAGACTGATTCTCCAACATAATTTTATTTTCAATTCAAATTTTTTATAATGTTTAGCTTAAATTATAATTTTTAAATACCAAAAATATAAGTACAGGAGAACCTTGATATAACACTGGATCTGGTGATAAAAGAGATCTAACAACATTTTCAGGATCCATCAAAAATACATTACTACTAATATTAAAGACAAAAAATTCAATTTATGGTTATTTGAAAATATTCCTTAGCATGTAACCACAACATACTGCAGTTATTAGCAGGTCAGTTTCTCTCACATTATTTTCTCTTAGTACCAATAAGTTATATATATTTACATTACTCAAATTAATAGTAGTTACTATAAACACATTCAAAGACAAAACATATTATTAATAGAATAATTGTACCACACATGTCAAGACAAACATTCATAACTTGATGAATTTAGATATCTGTACAAAAATTTGTAGGTGTCTTCTATGGGCATAATCAAACAAGATAACTTGTTTGATTGAAGAAATGTCTTAGCATATTAAAGCCTTTATTCCAGCCAACTCCTCAATTTACATTACATTATGTTTAGGAGGGTATTTTAATTTGAACTTTAAAGTGAGAACTTCAGTATAAATCATTTCTCACTTAAAGTATAAATTAAAATACCCCTCTAAACACAATATAATGTAAAATGTGATCATTTTAACAATAAATAACATAATGCACAGTTTTTAACAATTTCTACAATGAGAATTTTACTGCCCAGATGCTCATTCAATTGCCAAGTCATATAACAATAAAATGAGATCTAAGTGCACACATTGTGTATACTGGCACCAAAGGCATTTTCAAAAAATCTCACAAATTGGGTAAGAATAAGTTTCCTTAGTCACGTGACCAAGTTTTGTCCATAACCAGGATTTTGATTAATGCCTATATTTTGAACACAGTGCGTTCAGTTTTACTTTGTTGTGGTTTTGGTTGTGTGTACTATTTACACAAAAATGTGACTTTCGTTTGGTAACCACCACTTACTCTGCTTGAGAGCATGGTAAGTGGGGAGTTAATTGAGAAGCTGTTGGGTGAACATTTGGTCATAGACAAACTTCACTTGTATTCCCATTTCCCCTGCCCTTTCATCCCAGCACTGCTCCACACTCACCTCATGTCACTCCTCACCAAAACTTAAGACCTCAATGTTAAGCGCCGACCAAAAATTCTCACTCACTCATTCACTCGGGTTGCATTTTGAACATAAGCTGAAATTTTGTCTAACCTACCCTACCTCCATGAGCTTTAGAAAAATGCCTCTAGAACCTCGTTCAGTTGCCAAGGCAAGTAAGAATAAAATGAGGATCTAGGTGCGCACACCATGCAGACTGGGTACCTAGATGCTCTGTTCAGCCGCAAAGGTCATATACGGACAAAATACAGAGGCTCTATGTGTGCGTCCTGGTGCGGCATACACCAGTTGTTCGATCAACATTTGGTGCTTCTGAGCTTTGTAGGGTATTACACCAGCCACAAAAAGTAATTATCTATACCTGTGCATTATTTCAATACACCGGTAAAGATTTTTACATTATATGTATATATATCTGTGTGTGTGTGCGTACAGCATGTTTAATTTTACTTTATGGACACAATCATGTCAGAACAAATTCATGTCGTTAATGATTTTAAATTGTTTTGGGAATAAGGATGGTATAAATTGTACATACTGTAATCTTACATGTATCATTGTTTGCAGAAAATGTCTATTATATAAAATTAACGTTTCATTAGAAATATATGTTTTAAAACCAGCGGCACAAACTTTAATAAAATTACACACTTTACCTTATACACATAGCAAACTTCTTAGGGGTCAAAAGTGGTGGTTGGGATCTAACAACACTAGCAATATGATACAAATCTTGGGAGCCGTGAAATGATGTTACATCAAAGTTCTACTTTTCTTAAAAGTTATAAAGTTTAAGGAGGCACAAATAAAGTAGTTCAGACAGTGAAAAACAGTAATACACAAATAGCACACTTTAGTACACCAGATGCATTCACAGTTAAAACATTGCCCATTTTTATTTTCAAAAATAATTAAAGACAAGTTAAGGCTGATTAAGAGTACATGTGTACCTGTGAAAATGAAACACACGTGAGAATGGAAGCATGAAGCATTTACAGTAGTATTTCTTTGTGTGTAGTCTTGTAAATTGAATAAGACATTAAATAGAATTTAAGGAAATTAATTTCAACCAATTTAATCAAACTCATTCCATTTGAAACTCAGCTAGTCAAAGAAGTCTCATAATTTTTTGTTGCATTCATTTAACTCTAACATAAATTCAAATTTTTTACCAAAACAATACAATGTTCATACATCAAATTCTTCCTAAAACAGTAGTGAAAATAATAATTATATTAATCACACACAACTATAACCACATGAAAGTACATCATTATTACTGTCATCAAAATAAAGCTTACATAACGTCAAGGTTAGGTTGTCGAATGATGAAAATATCTGTGAATGTCTGTGTTTCCATCTACTGGTTTTTGTCTTTAAATAAATGGTGAAAACATAACATCCATTACAGACATGTCTATGTTACATACACTATACACACAAACACTTCTATTCATACACTTCAAATGTGTAAATTAACTTAACTTTAACGACCAAAAACATGTATAAAAACTTTTGGTCGATTACTAAAATAAGTACTGCAAAAATAAATTTTCATTTGGTTGAGTATGATTTATGAAAGACATTGCTAACTGGTAATATTGCCATTAGGTCAAACAGCTATTCCTCCTTTGTACACTTACGTAAGATATACTAAATATATTTGTGACAAATCTGGTACACTGACTTGCATGCTTAAGCTGCTTTTTAACAAGAAAAAAAAATCAAATTACTAATCTGTGATTATCGAATTTGTGCATACATACCGTATTTGGCGACATACAATATGAGAATTTTAAGCCAATTTCAGTGGTCACAAATCACTATTCACATTACATGCTGTTGTATTATTAAAGTACACAGACTGCAATAAATGTGGTCTGTATGCCATTTTGCGCAAGGTACTTTTACCAGGGCTACTGTGTGAAACCTGGTTGCCCCATCACAGTAAGCTACTAACTTATCCTCCAAAGTTCGACTCCCAAATTGATTATTAGACTTAACACCTTTTTGTCACCCTCTTAGAGCCATTTAAGAGCAAGATAAGACCTGTGTTGCTGTCTTGTGAACAAAAATGCTATATTATGGTAGTGTTTGTACGCAAGAAATGTACAGTAAATGAATACGGCTGATAGACTCTGTAAATAATTAAACAGCCCAGAACACAATTAAAAATAACTGCCACTGAATTTTTCACAAGTGTAAACAAATTTATTTCTATGTTGCAATGTTACCAACTTTCTACAGCAAAAATTATGTTGTATTATCTATTAATTACGGGCAACATGATATAAAAACTAGGGCAGCGGGAAATGTAATTATGCAACCAACTAATCCTTTTGTATCGGAAAAAAGCTGTGAGCGTTGGGGTGGCCCACCTGCTGTTAGCAGACAGCTTCTTCCTCCACATCCAAGCCACTCCGACACTTGCAAACAGTATTTTTAATTCCTCAGAATGGAATAAAAGGTGAGCCATCGCCCAGTATCTTCAGTAGTCTGGGGCTCGGCATCCCAAGCGATCCTCAGCAGCTACTCCCCCTCCCTCTTCCCCTAGGGTTGTGGTCTTTAGAAGGCACCTAAACCCACCTCTCCCACCTACTTCTAGGAACCTGCTTCCCCTATTTACCTTTAGGGTTGTGGTCTTTAATAGTAAGGGTGTGCGAATAGTGGTTTTAGTATCTAAAATAGTTTTTTAAATAATATTAATATTTTAAATTATTTTTTAATATTTTTCAATTAGAGTTTGTACAATTGGGCATACATTTGCCAGTGCAGAATCTTGCATTTACAATATGATAGAAATCTACTTTGCTTTATTAATAAAATCATAAAAATTTAGCAGTTTTTACACGATATCTTGTAATAGTCTTAAAATATATGTTTTCGTTACTTTGTACCTGTTCTTAAAGCAAAATACTGCTTTTTCTTCTCATTCTTCTTCTTTTAATATGTTTATGATAAAACACAAGTTTGTTTTTGCAAAAAAGTGCTTACTACAGATTGCACAGCTGATCTAGTTTATTTCTTGCCTACATGTATAAAGACAAAATAAAAAAAAAGTAAAGTTTTGTAATATTGTTAGAAGATCCTTACTAAAGAACTTTGATAGCCAAATTACTATGCAGTAAATTATTACGATACTACCAAAAATTAGATCTTAGTATGCAGGAAACAATCTAATGCTAATGTGAACAGGTATTGATCAATATTCTATCTAATTTTGGCAAAATGTTAGTGAAACTTTCTATGTGTTTCACATTTGGAAACATTTGTGGAGTAGATTTATAGAAAGCATTAAGATTTTCAACCGGCTAATTATATTAGGAAATAAATGTATCAGAAATTTAAAAAATTTGGCCCATAGGATACTCACATTAACTATTTCATCACAATATTAGCAGTGTGTAAATTTCTAGCATGAACAGTTATAATTTCATCCCAACGGAACCAATACCTTGGATCCGCACTGTAGTCATGTTAAATTATTCGGAATAGCAGACTACACCAACAGTTGAAAATAATGTTTCAACACACTTTGGCAGTTTTAATTTGTGTTTCCACTTTTTGCGAGAACAGTAAGAACCCGCAATGTTTTCCATTTCTTTAATTAAATCTCTACTAAAACTTTAAAATCAAAATTATTAACTTCCCCACAGCAAACTTTATGTAAAGAAAGTGCTTTAAACATTAGTTCATTGATGCATGCACAGTAACTCGGTAGACGTCAAACTTTTGCTGCTGCTTATCATCATCTCCATGATCTACACCATTACCACCATCTTGTATGTATAGAGTGTTCCGTTAGTGCGTATCGCTATGCTTCGAGTGCAAAGTACACAGTATCTGCACAAGTATATCTATCACCACAAATTTTATGTCACACAAGAAATATAAATATTCAGTTTAGTATGTTGAATGTTGAAAAAATATTGATGAAGTCAGTTCTTTTCTGTATATTTGTTTTAACCTTTAAATATTTGAGAGAACAGTAAAAATCTTCAAATTATATTATGCTTATACTGTATGTAGAAATGGCCTTCCTCTCCACTCCGATTCTTTCACAAAATTTTTTAAAATTCACTATTTGAAATGGCTTGATTATTTTGAAAATTATTGTTTTTCGAATATAAATAATACAAATTTATTATTCGAAAAATATAAAAAAAAACCAAAAAGTCGTACACCCCTATTTAATAGCCACATAAACATGCCTCTCCAACTTACCTCTAGGGTTGTGGTCTTCAATAGCCACCTATACCTGCCTGCCTCTCCCACTAGGGTTGTGATCTTTAATAGACAACTAAAACTGCTTCTCCTACCCGTACACTACCCACTCCACTGCATATGGGAATACATCCCACCATAACTCGTGTAGCCACCACATGGTGTGATTAGCCAGAAGTTGGAACTGGGAATGGGACAATGAGAAATCACAAGTCAGTGTGTCGAGCCACGCAAGAGTTTGTGTGATGATATGTAACTACCGTGTTTTCGCGCATTATCGTCGCCATCGCATAACCGTCACATCTAATTTTCCTATCAATAAAGGAGGCACAAAAGTTTCCCTCGCGTAATTGATGCACCGTAATGTTTTGTTTATGTTTCCGCATCAAGAGATGATGATTGGATTCAATAACAACACTCAAAGTTGAGAAAAATGCCTGCCGCAATAATAGATTGTAGTTAGTACCAGTCGAATCAGTTGGAATTGTGACTAGCAGCGCTGTGAAGAAAGCGCAAGAACACAAGCGCTAGTAGTTTTACCATCTGCCATCTTGCGTATTTGTCTTGTTCACTGCCATACAAGTTTGTGGTCTACTCAACTAAATGTAGCTTGTCCGTGACATTACAATTAAAAATAAACAATGCAACAGTAATGTGCGGTTGCGGTATGTAAAACAACGTCTAAATTATAAAAAATTAAAGATTTCTACTGTAGAAAAAAATAGTACTGATCACGGAATTGTTCTCGCTATGTGTGGATATTTCAGTAGGCACAAAATTAGGTTATGGATCGAAGTTAACCTAACATCAATAATTTTAAATACAAATTTGTTTTTTTCATTTTGCTTCTAGCGGTAATATTTCTGCAGGAAAATATTGACAAACTTTATGATATGTAAGGTCAGTTATGTAAAGTTTAAGGCTCAAAAATTACCATACAAATATTTCTCTCACAATGGTCGCACCCATGATTCTTTGCACTAAATTTGGCACAAAATATGTGACGATTATGCAATAAAACATGGTAAGTGAAACCACATGTTCAGAATTGTAACCAGTGAATAAAATGTACATTCTAATCATTTGAAGCCAATTTGGTGTTAACTTCAAGTTAATATCTAACAAAGTTTACTTAGAGCTCCATACCTCCCCGGAAGAAGATAAGACCTTAGAAGAATGTCCACAGCTTCACAAACACACCAACAGTACATTAACAATGAGCCCATCAAAGTATCAAGTGAAATGCTTTCCTTGTATGACTTGTGCAAAGATTACAGGGTTTACCGGTTGACACAGGTAACCAAGCACCCCAGCAATTACTATTGACTTATTCAGATTTTGAGTGACATTCATTACTTGCAGCGACCCCTCTCTCCTTTAAATCAACAGAGAAGACTGACAGCTCAGCTGGCATATTTAGCAGTTAATCCAGGAGTCTAGGTCGGAGCCTTAACCTTCACAGAAAAGCAGCTGCTGTTGTCATGACAGCTCTTCGATTAGGTGAGTGGTCAGCACCTATCCTGGTATAAAGTAGCGTTGTCACCTATTGTTGCCCACAACAAGGGAGCTAGGCGTGTGGCTTCTACTCTCTCAGGCGTTCAGCTCAACCTCCATCCACAGTGGGACCCTCAGCTCATGCTCTACTGCCAGTCACACACCCGAGTAGGTTTACCCTTCCCGTGGAGTTACCATCACACCCATAAGGACGGGCAGCAGTAGGGAGACCAACATGGTGACACATCACTTTGCTTCCTGGAAAAGTGGTGAAGGGAGGTAGTGGTGTGTCGACATGAGGAAGGCAAAAAGCTAATATCTGAATGGCCGGCCCAGTGTTTTACCCTAATCGAGTGGCGCTTTGTAAGTCTAACCTTGGTGTGGTCTGGTGAAATATTTACTGGTGCTAGATAAAGTTTAGTGCATGCCTAGACAACTGGGTAAAACTAAGATGTTTTTTCTTATACAGCCAAGAACAACAAACATCCAAAATATGAAGGAAAAACATCATTAGTGAGATGACAGTGTTATAAAGCAATGCTGGTAAAATAAGATGGCTACCGCAGAGCTGGCCCCTTCGGCTACTTTCGTCTGTTCAATCAGCTATGTCCGGACCGGACAGAGTCGTATTTTGTCTGCATGCATGCACCAACACACAGCATAGCGTGATGCTGATGCAATGAGTTGCAGCAGTATTACAACTTGTTGAATGCTCGAAGTTAAATGAACATTTTGTAAACACTAAGATTTGAGAATGAACTGTAAACAGTTTACTACTGCGGTAAACCATTTACAGTTAATTCTCAAATCATGTTTACAAAATGTCAATGTAAAAACAAACATTGACCCTTTCACCATTTGCTTTATATTACAATACAAATTTTTTTACTAATTTGGGGGGGGGGGGGTTGAAAAATTACTCTCGCATTACATGTGATGTCTCATCATACACCAGCAAATACCGTATAGATTGCATATTTTCACAAAAAAATTGGTTATGAAATTTGGGGTGCCACCTATATAGTTGATATTGTCACATTACTTACTCCAGACATGTTTGAATAAACCTAGCTAATGAGTAAATGACAAATATAAAAAACTGGCTACCACTGATGTATATAAAAACAATTTTGGATATTAGAGACTGTAAAAAAAACTCTTTTGTGACCCTCTCCCCTCTCCAACCCCTTATTTGTCAATGTATATGGCAAGCCAGAGATTATTATAAACAAAATTTTTTGCTCACATACAGTAGAACCCTGTTTTTGCATTACCGTATTTGACGTTTTCCTGCTAATTACACCAATTAGTGTCGGTCCAGTTTTATCTCAATTTGTTTCTATGTACAACATTCCTGTTGTTTACAACACTCAATATTTCTATTTCCCTAGATTTACACTTTTCTTTAAGTTTGCTTACTTTCTGAACACGAGCAACAAGCACAGATATATGTATAAAATTACAGTAAACTTCAATATTAACAGCAAGGTGATCAACTGTGCCTCTCGCATACATATTTACAACTTGGAACTAGGCCATTAGACGCCATTTTGTTGACCTGTGGTTACTCACTCACGTGACTGCGCCAATGGCTGGTCGCAACTTGTACGAGGTTGCACTGAGATGATCTCGCTCACTTGACAATGCCACTGGCTAGTCGCAACTTGTACAAACTTGCACTGAGACACTCGTTCACTTGATAGCACAACTGGCTGGTCGCAACTTACACGAAGTTACTCTAGTTCACGTAACAGTGTGGCATGCACACTAGCACTCACTATTGCATTTATTGGTATACACCCATCTATAGATGCTTTGTTTATTAAATCAGGTAACATGAAGTTAATATTCTGGCTGTAAGTTTTGTGACAAAGTATTATTAATGGAGTGTGGCAAAATAATTTTCAATTTATTCAAAGCGGACTTTGTAATGGCATGCATTTATATGTCTACAGAGCTAGAAGACTAGCATTTCCAGTTTATGAAAAACATCGTACCAGGACACGTGTATCCCTTGGTTATGCGAATTCCAGCAAAAAATAAATAGTAAAAATTGTTAAATTATTGAAGACAGTTCTGTGACGTACGGGCTGTTCATGGAAAAAACGAAAATATGTTTGAGTGTCAAATTACGACCAATTGAGGAATTATTTTAATGAATGATGTTTGGGTGCTAGAGTAAAATGTACCAATTAACCACTTTTTACACTGTACCGCTTTTTACACTATCTTTGCAGAATCCCTTGAATGGTGTAAAAAAGGTGTTCTACTGTATGTCTGGCAACAGGTATAGTCTGGCACAAAACAAATTAACATCCTTTCCAAGTGATGTCTTTCAATGCACATTTAAGTACATAATATAGGACAAATCTCAACTCTTAATGAGAGCAGAAAGGAAGCAGAGTACATAATAGCAACTGGACAGGGATGGAATTTGTAGTGGCGACAAAGGACGAATGTATGATGCTGCCATGCTGAATATATCATTTATTACTTGCTATCTGCAACACACGTCACTTAGCGGCCATTGAGTGGAGATCAATTGGTGCAATATGAAAGACTACATGACAAACTAATTAATTTCACCTTGCTATAATTTACAGTTATACTGGCTAGCCTTTGCACTAGGACAATGAAGCACAATAATACTTATGGCAATAAAATATTATGTGTCTATCTGTGTCTGTACTAGAAATTGTTATTTTCTTCAAATTTTCATAAGAATCTTTTGGTGCAGACCTTATACACATGTGGCAATATACGCCAAAATACAGTATCATAAATAAGTTAAAAATATTTAATGAGTGAAATATATCCACTGACCCATCACTAGTGTAACAGTTAGTACAGAATAAAATTTGCATTAAACAGTACCAACAGGAACAATATACAAACTAAGGATAAGTAATTTCTAAAATATTTAACAGCTATCCTTCAAATTCATCAAATTAGTTTGAAATACATACATATGAACCCAAAAACAAAATATGCAAATTGTAAGTCATTAAGCATTTAAATCATAATACATTAGGATTCACACTATAACAGCACTATCAATTCAGTCTGCTCCCTCCTATATTAACCTGATCCTCATCACCAAAGTCATTGTTCAACCACACATGTGCACATTTTTAATTATATCTCAATTATGATCAATAACTTAAGTTTAAAAACTTAAGTTTATATCTTTTCATAAAAAACACTAAAAATAATTGTAAGTAATTAATGCACTGGAACCTAAGTTACGCACGGAAAACTTACATGAACACAGATAATACAAACCTGGCTCCTTACATAAGGCCAGAGTTCATAATTAAGTACATTCCTTCAGACAAAAATTAATGCAATTCACTAATTTCAGCAAGTAAATATTAGCACCACTTAGCTATGGAAAACTATCCATTATGAAAACAGTCACTACCATTTCAAAGGACGGAAGTTAAAACAAAAATACCAAGTTTCTGCATACACACAAAAGTGCTGGACACTTTGCAAACTTGGACATGGACATAATCAGCAGAAACACAATCTGTCTATGAATCAAGTTATACTAAAAAATAAAATATATAGGTGGCCACTGCAAACCAATGGCTTGCAAAATTCAAGTCACTCCACTTGGAAAGTGTGTGGATGTAACTGTAGCCCTGCTCTTGCAGACTTGATGTAACATTGAACATGACACCCAGGTAAGCCAAATGAAACACAGCGATCAAGCCAAAGACAATATTTGACATCATCACAAGGAAACTACTCTCTTTGTAACGATGTACACAGTCTTTCCTACACGGCCGTACTTGAATGCAAGCACTAAATACAGTTGACAACTTCTGTCGCAGCAAATATTCAATGTACGTGTAGACTCCTAATGACAACAGAACAGCTGAAAGTTGGAAGTTCAAACCATGAAGAAGGGAGCTTACAGCATATGTTGCCAAAACTGCAGTTAGGCTACCAAACTGACGTGTGGTTCGAAAAACATCTGGAAAAATAAAATTAACAATACATTTTGCAAATCATATCCTGAACAGTAACAGTCAAAGCAGAATGTGTAAATTTTTATCTTAACAAATATTAAGAATTTACATGTATAAAGTTATTAACACATCAAAATATAACTGCACAATGAATATACTCAATAAAAATGACTAAATATAACAGCCTTAAAATAAGAAACTATGAATGTCAAAAACATTAAAGCTTGATTGCACTATGAAATATATTTTCTGTTTATAAGAGAAATAATTTTTCAGAATTCATTCACCACTGGAGTAAGTGGTTGATATTACATATTTTCAACAAACAAGGTGACAATCCATTTTTTATCTGTCCCTTTCATTCCTCAATCATATAAAAACTAATTATCATTTACAGATTTATGAGTAAAGACACCCAAATGGAGAACTAGAGAAATTCGCTGTGTGTAATAATAAATAAAATTTAACATAAAAGAAAATATGTTGAGTACAACAATGATTGCCACAAGAGATTTAACTAAATTATGGGAATTTATGGATTCAATATTATACATGTGATGGTAATGCTACGGTTCAATTAGAAATTAAGTTATTTCAGCTGCCTGGTCAAACACTAAAAACAAATATTTTTCAACACACCGAATTAAAATAAATAAAATTGTATTTCTGTCCCTTTTACAAAAGCTTACAATATGAATGGCATTAACATACTGTGAAGCGACCAGCCTGCGCTTGGGGTATAATTTTTTAATAAGTCAGTTGTATTTCTAGAGTCTCTGCTGTAGTTTATTTGTTTGCATAATTAATGCTAACCAGTGTTACTGACACTTCAGAACCAAGAGCTGGCCAGCCTAGTATCAGTTAGGTGTAGGGCAGGGATGATGCATTTATTAATGTCAAAAGCCCCAGTGTGTTGCCCGGCCACCCTACTTTAAGGTATTGCCTGTGAATGATTAAAGTCCTAGTGTTTCTAAAATTTTTGTAAGTCAATAATAATCGTTTCAATACGAGGGTTCCATGTTTGTTGTCATAAGCCTAATAATTTTCTAAGTAAGTCATTTAGTTAAATAATGTAAAGATTATAATCTTGATGAACAAGAAGTCACATTGAAAACCCACTCTAAATGTAAAACCGCTATTGGGCCTGGCGAAACAGAACAGTAACAGAAATGTGCGTATGGATGCAATACCTAGTGATAAGTTTTCTCATTGGAGTATTTTAATGTTAAATAATGTGTTCTTAAGTTTTGACTAAGTTAAAATTGTTCTAAATTAAAATTGTTCTAAGTTAAAATTGTTCTAAGTTCTCAATGTTCTCATGACACGTGAATCTAAAGTAAATATGTCTTGTGTGGACTTTTCTGAAACTGCATGCAACTTCAAGCAACTTTGGACTCTAGGACATTTTATGAGAAACTGATCCTTTAAAAGTTATTGCAATTTGCAAGTTTTGGTACATTATTTTGAAAATATGTAGATAAGTTCAGCCGGCTCGGCCATGGTGCCGCGGGGGCGATACCGATAGGGGTTCACAGAGGGTAATGCAAGGTGTACGGCCGGCAATGTCCGATGACAAGATTTTATTTAATATAATTTTTATCGTAGTAATAATTATTTACTAAAATACTGAAATACGTCTTTAAAGTAAACAGAATTTTGCAGATTTTTCGGTGGTTGTAGTTTGGTTAATTTGAATCCAGACCGGTTATTTAATCTTGCTAGAAGGTCGTGGAACATTCTAACCGGAAGGCGGGCCGCCATGGTATCTGAGGACGCCATTGTGGTCGCTGTTGCTGGTCACTTTGTTCTCGACTGCCGAAGAAGCCGGACGTGTTCCATGTTGTGCGAGGTTCGCACGTGGTAAGCCGAGGGGCGTGATTGGAAGAGATGGGGCTGCGATGGAAGGCAGTGAAAAGACTTTTTAGAACTATTCATTAGTTACGAGCTTCAATTTATTTGACTTTTTGATGAGAATTCACAGCCGTACCAAGCGCGTGGCCGGCCCACTATCTCTCGGTTCATAATTTGAGTTTAGCATGTGCTATTTTTCTTTGTTTAAGTTGGGTTTCATTTTAGTTCAGTTCTCTTTCAGTTTAACTTAATTTTGTACAAGAAGTTTGTACGTGCCGATGCAAGCGCGGTTGCGTGAGTTTTTTACAAGAAGGTAATAAATACGGGCTGTTAATCTGACCATGTGTTTTGAATGCCGTTATGCATGCGTCCATCCCTCGATACCGCAAACCCTGAGGTAAGAGTAACTCACCGCTGAGACCGGAGCATATATGAGGACTGACCAAATTACTATTTTTCTTTGTGGAACATTGTAAGCAAATAAGTGGGGCTAGTATCGTCACATCAGCCAGGTGCAGTGTGTAAGAGACAAGTGTCAGTGCCACCACAATACCTATACTGCAAAACATTCATAATTTAAGCTGGCAATACCTTAACACACACAAAAACATCTTTGTTAGGAAATTTATAAAGTCTGTACTTAGAATCAATGCATATTGATATCATGTTAAAAGGCAGTTTAGGATAAAATACAAAACTTTGAAATAAACAATAATAATAAAAACTTTGGACATTACTATATATACTTCAACATCAACAATGATTGTTTTACTCCTTGTGTGGTTGACAGTGAATTGTTGATTGTATTTCGGTTTATTTTCCTAAATACAACAATAACAAAATAAAACTGACTGGTGTGTTTAATATACTGTAAAACATTTATTCACGAACATATTTACTGCATAATTTTATCTAGTCAGTGCCAACACAAAGCAAAGCAACTGGGTAGAAAACCATTAATGCGTACTGATTTAGCTACATTTTGCACAGCAGTTAAAATTCCAATGTAAGTGAAGAGACTTTGGTCAGCACTTAACTAGGTCTTTAGCGCTGTTGAGGGGTGACATGATTAGAGTATGGAGCAAAGCCAAAATAAAGAGGCGGGAAAACGGGAGATCCCCACAAAAATCGGCTGACCAGCAGCATCGTCTGGCACAATTACTACATACTAAAATCTGGGGAACAACCCTGCTGGGAATCAAATTCAGATCACCTTGGTGGGAAAAGAGTAGTCTAGCCACTGTGCCAAATGCAGCCCTTCAATTTAAGCAGACATGAGTTAGCCATGCTATGGAACGTAGTTTGCTGAGTATTATGTACATTGAGCAGTCAACAGGGTTTATCACACATTAAAAATTATTTTTAAATTATTTCCTACATAATCCTATCAAATAACATTGCAATACAGTAGGATTCAGATTTAAGAAGCTTTGCTGTATCCGAGAATGATCTGGTAAAATCGCTGCCTCATAATATAATTACATATTTTTTATAAATACACTGGTTTTATCATGGGACATAAGAGAAAACAATCATGTTGGACAACACCGCATTCTATCCATACTAGAGTTAATCAGTACAGCAAGCTGCATTGTAGCACATTCTAACGGAGATGTGAATCACTATCTGTGAATTAGTTCCCGTGCTGTACGCTGCCGTGCTGTGGACTGGGTACCTAGACACTTGTTCACTTGCCAGCTGCCACAGTGAGTATCTACGTATACGCTTGTTACGCAATACAGCGTCGCTCGCACGGCTGCATGTGCACATCTCAAATTAACTCCTGCGGCCAAAGTTTTCAACGAATTTTAACGATTTTTGTTCCTCAACAGATGGTTTAAGACTATCTACGGAGAAATAACTATATATGTACTGCGCCTAATGAAAGTATTTTTAATAGACTTACATTACAATATGTATTCGATTTTATCAACGTTGCTTAGTTATGTCACAAAATTTTTCGTTATTTTTTGAAGGTTCCTGAAAATCCTTTAGTTAAATTGCTGTTTTTGTTACTCCCCAAGTTCGTTAAATCGGGGCTCTACTATACTTACAAGCATTATAACACAGCTGGCAGACTTAATTGTTGTGAAGTGTTCAGCCACTTCCCCACATCATTCAAACCTAAACAAAATATTTTTTCTCTTACTTAAATTTAAATCTTTAACAACAGGCTTTTTGCCTATTCAGCATTGTTGCATCATGTGTTCTGGATGATAAAACAGAATTCAATTACTTAGTAATTGGGGACATTGTTAATTTAAATTCATCTTTTCAAAATTTAAATATAAAATAGTCGGGAATTTTAAAGAAGGATCGTTTGTAATTTTCCTGGCTTGTTTGGTTTCAAACTGATAACAGTAAAATTTTAGTTATTTTTGTTAATATAACTTTTCCTTGTAACTTTCTAATTTTTGAGTTTTGGCAAATTTTAATATGTCATTCAATTTTCCTGGTGAAGTGAGTAACTTCTTGTGTTGAAAGCTTCTCCAGGTTGTAGGATTTCTGGCGCCGACGTTGTGGTTGATCGCCTGCTTCATGGAATTTCTTCATGAAGTAGGATTGTGACGCACGTTGGGCAGCTGTCTCAGGGAGTTGTTTGGAGCATTGCGCCGTGAAAGTAGTTCAGCTGTTGCGCACCTTTTGTCCCCAATTATTACATTTGTGTTAATATTCTTTATTATTTCGATGTATAAACTATAAATTTAAATTTTGGAATCCTTTGTTAAATGTTTTAAGTGTTATTTTACTGTTTTTTGGTAAGTATGGGATTCTGTTGTATCACTCTGCCGAGGGATACCTAAGCTACCATGACAGTCCACGATTTATTAGTCGTACAGGCGCACTTGTGCAGTAAATCACGCGGTAACAGTCGTGAAGGGATGGCACGAGAGGAAGGACGTGTATGGGTGAGATGGGCGAGGAGGCCTCGAGTGCGTTTGCGTGGCTAGGAGTGAATGGACATAGATTTTGATTTTAATTACAATGAATTATTAAGGTGATGGGTGTTACGGGAATAAAAACAGGGAAGTAAAGCCCAGTAGTTTGAGTGTTATTTATGTATATATTTTTTTCCTTCATCAGTATTTCTAAAACTGAATTGAACCTAAACCGTGCAAGTCGGGTGGAAAGATCATAGTAGCTAAGAGTCGCTCTTAAAGTTGATTTAAACTAATAATTGACGAATCTGAGTGTCTCTATGCAAGATAAACCTAACTAATGGGTGGTTGAAATAAACAAATATACATTTAACTAAATCTGAGCTATCCGGCGCACTTCACACTACGTAACCTCAACGGCCCGAACAGCATAACAAGTTCAGATTTGTTTAAACACTTCAGGGAGCAATAAGAGTTTTTATCATCATGACCAGAAAATTGGATTTCAAAAGTTTTGCCTACTATGATAAACTGAATAAAATTAACTGTTCAAGTTGCAAAACAATCAAACAAGGAAAATATAATGAAATTACAAACTGCAACAGTGGATGTAAAACAACAGCTCATACAGAATATGCAGAAAAGAATCATGAAGTGGCATGGGTAAATAACAAGCTTATTTATCTGTGTAATAAGTGCAAATGTGTAAACACTTCAGACCTCCAAGAAATTTAATAAGTCTTTTTAAACTCTTTAAATGTGTTAGTAATTTGTTGACAGAAGTTAAAAAACTGAAAAATAACAATGCCATTTAAAAATCTTTATTAGATGACAGCAGAAAGACAGCAGAACTGAAAAAAATTTATCTGCAAATGGAATCATCATGTCTTTTAACTCCCAACACACAGCCAGATTACTAGCAGTCCTTTTTCTGAAGCCAGCGAGCAAAAAAAAAAAACAAGATCAGCAGTCTCAACTATGGTTCCAATAAGTATCACCACCTGATATTTGTACAGATGCAGCGGAAGTGCCAAGCAAGTAAAACAGGTTTTCTGTGTGTGAATATTTAATTCTACTGCAGTGCAATCAGATACAACACAGATGAAAATTTTGTGTTGGACCCACAAAAACTGCAAGTCATCCAAGAAACCAATGAGGGGTTCATACTAGTGCAACATCAGCGAAAAACCACCAATAGTGCACTTTCTCAACACTGCAGACACTAAAAGATACCAAGTCGTGAGCACAAATAGGAGCTAGAACAACAACTTCACATAAGGCTGTTTCTAGACCAGTTACATCCAGAAGTAAAACCCTGTTTGTGAAACGCTATAATTCAGAAGTGAAAAGTACAGGTACTGAAATGATGAATCATATATCAGAACTGAAACAGAATTATCCATCTACAAGTGACATATTGAAAAATTAAACATAATTCTTACTTGCCTTTTAATGTAGCGGTAACTGAAAAGGACTTAAAAACAATGTATAACATTATTTTTTGGCTAACAGGTATGCTTACCAAACCATTCAGAGGACCTCTACATGTTGATCAGACATTCAACTCTGTGAGCCATGCCAAAGGAGAAAGCAAACATACATGTGTTGACCATGTTTCAACATAATAGTTTAGTAACTTGACACCCACACGCAGACAAATACAGACTGTTTTATGTATTATCAGAATGTGAGAGGACTGTGATCCAAAAGTGTTGAATTATCAGAAAATGTTCACATTTGTAATCACCCAACAATTTGTCTAACCAACACTTGCCAAATGAAAATTTTATATTAATACTATCAATACTATTATCCCCTAACTATGAAATTTTTTAGAGGACAGAAACATTATTGTAACTAATAAAAACAAGTTGAGAAGATGTACTTATAGAAGTAAACAAAAATTACATAACTTCTTTTTCTTGGATGATCGAGTCAATCTGGAATGAAATTGATTTGAAACACAACAAAAACTTTTAGTTAGGAAATTGTTATTTCCCACCAGATTACCCTGTAAATGCTTGTAATTATTGCTTAACCCAGCTAGAAAGTGAAGTAACAAACTAAAAAAATTCAATATCTCTACAGGAAATTATAATGTACCAGGAATTTATTGGAAACTTAAACATAGCGAAGATATATCTAAAACAACAATCATGCAAAAAATGTACTATTTTATTAGAATTTGCATGCAACTTGTCACTAGAACAATTTAATACCAAACTTATTGATACTAAACTACTAGTTCTATGTCTTTTAAATCTAAAAATTTAAAAATAACATTTCCTCTTAATAAACTAGTGAAGGACAATTTTTATTACTCTACACTTAACATAGAAACAGAAAATAGCTTACATGTCAATTGCCACTAACAAAAAAAAACTGTTACCTCATTACCTAAAAGGCGATTGTCACTAAACAAATTAATGAGAGACCATGACTGGCATATTTTTATGAATTGAAATATGTAAATGAAATGGTTAACCACCTAACAAACATAACATTTTAAAGTTCATGGTAATAATACCTAAAATCATGAAAAGATCCTCTAAGTATCAGCCTAGGTATTCCTCCGAGTTAATTGAATGATTACAAAAGAAACAGTACTCCACAGAGGTGCTACCATCTTACCAAAGCTTTCAGTTGTAATTTTGCACAAAATCCATAGTTTTCCGTAATGAACGTCTTATCTTAGGCCTGTGCTACAATGGCTGTAAATTAGCAGTATAAAAATTACCGTAAACACACTTAAACAAATTGACAGCTTTCTATCCCTCTCTTACGGACTTACAGAGCCTAGGAGCGGTACGGCGTGTTGTTGCATGTACCGCTCAAAAGTGTGTGTTCAATTTTTATGGTTTATTTCTTACTGCAATTGTAGCATGGCCTTTAAATGTGTGTACACAATCACATTACCTGTTCGTCGGTAACTTCGGCATTTGTTGTTGGATCTACAGCATCAGATATTTTTAAACATATTATTTCCTCAAAACTTCCAACTAAGAAAGTGCTTGAAGTATTTTTTTACTGTTAATATGATGGCAGCATCTTTGCTGAAGTGTTTACACTGAAGTCACATTTACATGATTCACGAATGTGAATATTCTAAACGATAATTGTATGGACGCTTCTTTTTCCATATCCACGCACAACTCGAATTGACTACTTGAGTCTACATAAACCAGGGGTAGGCGAAGTTTCGAAAATTCAAAGTCGAACAGAATATTTTAATTATTCAAAATAAAATTTTTACTTTGATCTTTGAAAAAATTACTAAAATTTTCTGATGGTTTTAAGTCATCTTAAACATTGTTGTTATTTGGCTAAAAATTTGAAGATGGTGTCGAAAATACGTTATTATAAACGTTCAAATATTTTATTTGATACTAACCACACACATTGACTAGTGAATCATGTAAACATAACCTTGATAGCATACATATAAATGAGCCAAAACGGGCCAAAATTAAGTTGTCAACAACTAATTTAATTCAAACAATAGGAAAACAAGATCTTTAAATAATTTTTATTTAGAGCCCAGAGTAGTTTTATCTTCGAAAATTTCGTTAAACGGTGCTAATTTTTATAGTAACAGCATCCACTATATCAATTTGTGCCTAAATACAACTTACAGTGATTATTGTCGACTATGCAGCAGAAAATTTTTTAAACTACATGGCAGTGAAATTGCACTCAATGTGATGCAAGCCATATCAATGAAATTAGAAAGGAAACACAAATAGCCGAAGCAGAATCAAGTGCGCCATTTCGAGTAGCCTCAGACACAAGCAATACAGCTAACAGCCACTGCGCGTCATAGCACAAGCACAAAGGAAACGGACAGGTGCAGTGCATAATTATTTATGCACATAAAAGTAACAATTTCAATTTACGCAACACGAGAGGGATCAGTTAAATACAAGTATAACGCCGCTGTCTCACAGACATTTTCGCAAGTGAAGTTGTATGTCGATCACACAATAATTATGGCCATATGCGATCACATTTATAGAGTTGTGGTATTCAGACGAAATCAGTAGGCGCTTACGGAAACTACTTCAGATCCACTCAATAGCGAGTAAATCGGTCCGAAATGTCATGTGATAAATATCTACCGGCCCTCAAAATGTTCAACTTGATCCCGACGCCAGATCCCATAGATCTACCCTGCTCCTGAGCAGGGTAGATAGCAGCCAACAGACGATACAAAGGAAAGCGCGCATAAAACGTAAAACAGATTCCCGCATGTGCAAATACTAGAAAATATGTTGCAAGGCGGTTTGAATGCATGTTCATGGAAAATACAATGTCGGATCGTATTATTTTTGTTGAACAAGCAGTCTGCAGCAGTTTATCAAGTAAAAATTTTGCCAGCGTACGTAATTCAGGTATGGAATAAATGAATATTACTAGTACACAATTTTAATGCTACATACGTATATTATACCGGCACAAAAGTATATTCTGCACTGTTTTAACCAAATCTAATAACATGGGTCTGCAAGATCGGCGACTGAAATTACCACTTCTGCAGATTGTGTCATTTTTTTTACAAAGGCCGCCAATAATTATTCTTCAAATTTACGACAGCTCGTTAAGCATCCAAGGACTGAGTAGATCCAGTCACGTGACCTGTGATACCCAGCAAGAAATTTCCTAGTAGGTTTCCACAAGCCCCTCATAAATACAAATAACAAATATTATTATGTAGAAGTAGACAACTGGAAAACTATTTTGACAATTTCCTAAAATCAACTAATGGAGCCAAGCACTTCAGGTCTGAATACTGTGCCACCTGCCAAAAAATCCAGGAGCAGTATTTGGTATTTTTTACAAAAAGTGTCCGTAGTGATGAAGCAACAAACAAACATGCAAGAATATATTCAAAATTCCAACAGGTATATCATTAATTAATGTTAAAAAAGACACGATTTTAGGGTCTGTTAAGTTTTATATAACAAACTAAACTTTTTGGAATTTTGTGATTCCTTTAGGTACCACTACAACCCTACAGAATCATCTGAAACAACATCCTAAGCAGTTACATGAATTGCAGGGTCATGGAAAACCTGACGCTGTAACTGTAAAAAAAGATGCAGGACATCAGATGTCTCTAAAATCTATGTTTGAGAGGAATTTACAAATGGATCTGAACAATCCCACAGACAAAAATATAACAAGGTAGTTGCTGCGATGATACCTACAGTAAAACCCTGTTAAGACATTTGTGTTGGGACAAGCAAAAATAATGCTTATTAACCAGGAAAACTTCTTAAAAGGGTCAAATAACACATGAGCATATAGACAAGTGAAAAATTATTATACTTTTTAAGCAGGAAACTTCTTAAATGGGAAACTTCTTAAGAGGGTTTCACTGTATATGTTACTTACCATACGAGTTTGTAGAACACCAGAACTTTGTTAACTTAATGAAACAGGCTGCACCTAGCTACAGACTTCCAGGTAGGAATGCATTTTCTAGAAAACACATACCTGCTCTGTACACAGAGGTCAAGGGCATCCTGAAAGCTCAATTGAGTTCTGATCTTACTCAGGTTGTCTCTTTTTCCTTAACCACTGATGCATGGACCTCACGAGCACATGGTGGCTATTTAGTTTTACATGCCATTATCTTAGACTAGACTTTGAGTGTATGTCTTTTACTATGAAAACTTTGTTTCTGAATGATGCCAATACTGCAGAAAACAGAAAGAAACGCATGCAGGATGGGATGGAAGAATGGAGCATCAGTCTTGATCACATCATACGCATATAGTATGTCAAAGACAATGCTGCTAATTTTCGTGCAGCTGCTAGTACATTATTTATTTCACGACAGTGTTTCGCACATTCTTTGCAACTGACAATAACTTATGCTAAAATGAATGTGCAGGTGTTAATTCTGTTCTTAGCAAAGCCAAAGCAATAGTTGGACACTATAGTCGTAGCACACAAGCACAGAAAAGGTTACATGATCAAATGGGAGAAATTAAGCTCCCGCCACTTGGCACTAACCAACACTGCTCTTGGATCAATTACACTTTCTAAAGAAATACAATGCCTGAATGAACTCAAAACTGAAATAATTGATAAGGAAATTAATCCAAGTATGGGGTTATGGTTACCATTTGATTAAATTCCAAATGAACGATTAGAAAACGTTAATGAGGTGGAGAACTATCTCAAAGAACCAAGAATACCCAGACACAAAAATCCTTACCAATGGTGAAAAGAAGAGGGCAAACAAAAATTTCTCGAACTTTCTAAAGTGGCTTTGAAATATTTAGGCATTCCTGCAACAAGCGTTGCAAGTAAGAGAGCAATTTCTTCCCCTGGAACTGTAGTGACAGCTCGCAGTCAATCACTGACAACTCAACGTGTGCAAGAGATACATTTTTCGTGACAATTTGAACAAAAAGTATAAAAAATAATTTCTTTGTTGTAAAAACTTTGTAAAACCTTGTTTAGTATTGTTCACATATTTACATATCCGAAACACTATAACTCTTTTCTAAGTTTCTTCTTCAAAATAACTTTTATCTTGAGTCAGGAATGTGTTGAAATATATGTTTATAAAGTCTTATATAGAGTGTAATTTAAAAATATTTTCATACTATGATTACTTTTCAATTAATTTTTTATTTCTTTTGCATTTAAGGTGATGTGTGTGTTTTGTTGTGAAAAATTTAAATAATTTTGTAAGTTAAGTAACTTAACTTATCAAATTGTGAACTGATTCATTGTCCTTGGCCTTAATGACAATGAAAAATGCTATTCACATAACAGTTATAGGCTGTGTGTTAGTAAAAACATTACTTCAACAATAAAACATTTCAGTGTATAAACATTTGAGTTTTTATAGGTTAGGCCTATTTCAAAAGAAATATACTTTTGGATACAGCAACATTTTTCAAATAATTCCAAGCAAAAACATTTCTGCAAATCACTACAAAACTCTCACTTTTTACCCAACTTAAAATTATCCTCAAGGTAACTTCCTAACATAGTAAATTATCTTGCATTGTATATGTTTAAAAATTCTATTTACTTCATATTCAATTCAATACTTGATTCCAATTCGTGAATACTTTAATACAATCGCTTCGAATTCACTTAGAAATGAAATATCCATATTCGCCTACCCCTATCAACAACTAATCAGCAAGTCGGAAATCTGCGGCCATGCCCGAAGTAATATGAACAATTCATTGTACGAGATCAATTATTTTAATGCATACAAACACCTTCCGATGCGTGCTGCGCAAAGTGTAAACGAACTAGTATGTAAATACGTTACCATTGCCAAAATATTGTTTCAGCAAACTAAAAACGTGAGAAACAAAACACTGTCGGTGTGCCAGAGAGTGGGAAAAGAAATACACATCATACGATCCACACAGCTACGAATTGAAATACGTGAATATACAATGGAACATGCCTGTTAATTTAGTCGGGCAGAAGATAGTAAATCCTTAGTTTATTAACAGAATCCGTACTTATGCAGTAAACAATCGTAATTTGTGTAAACTACGTAAAATCCATAGTATTTGCCACCTTTGCTTCCATACAATGTACAGGAAAACTAATAACATTCACTATGAACAATTTTCACAGCTTAGAAAGCCAGTGAAACGTAAACTCAATGATAAAAATATTTGGTTGCAACATACATTAATAATCAACAAAAACATGATCTTAAAAAATTTGGCATTATGCAAAAACAATGAGAGATGGTTACAAACATGAAATCACTTTTAAAAAATGTGACCTCCATGAAATTACAGATCCACAGTTAATTTCAGAAATGTTTGCAAAGTATGCTGCAGTTTATTCAGTAGCAAAAAATACAATTCCCGATGTTGATACCGATCCAACACATGTCTTGGATATTCTACCTGTAGAAATAACAAGTAAAGTATTATGAGATAATCAAACAACTTAAACCAACTCTGTTATTAAACCTTAGCTCCACTACTACAACAAATTTTCATTGCGTGTAATACAACAGGTATACAGTAGAACCTCAATTTAATGAACTCGAGGATATGAAAACTGCAATATAGCAAAGGATTTTTAGGAACCTTAAAGAAAAAAAAAATGTGGAAGAACTTTGCAACTTTGATAAAATGTAATATAAATGATAATGTATGTTTATTAAAATTTCTTTCACTAGCCACAACATATACGTAATTCTAAATAGATAGTCTTAAACCATCCACCAAAGAAAAAAAAAGTTAAAATTCGTGGAAAACGTTGGCAGCAGAAATTGCAGAGCTGAGTGCGCATGGCTGAGTGAGTGACACTATGTTGCGTAACATGCCAGTGCCTAGATCCCTCCTCGTGACCAGGAAGTATCATGACCTGGTGGCTGGTGCAGATGAACGAGCATTTAGGTACCTAGTCTACACAGCATGATGGAGGACAGCATGGGAACTAATACACAGATAGTGCTTCGCATCTTTCTCAGTATGTGCAACAGTACAGCTTGCTCTACACAATAATTCTATCACTGATAGAATACAGTAGTGTCCAGCGTGAATATTTTCTATCACGTCCCGAGAAAAAACAGAGCATCTGCCAATATACATAACTATATTATTTATACAGACATTTAACAATAAATTTACTACTTTATATACAAATAATATGTTTCGTTGATGCTAAAAAAAACCCTCAAGCGCAAAGAATTTTTAGTGAGTAGTATGCCATTTGGTGAATGAGAGCGGCGGTTTACAAGCCACAATGGCCCCGCTGTACCTATTTATTTATTACTTTACTGTTGTCTTGCAAACTTTCAATTCAGTTTTCATTGCAATTTTTTTTTAACATTTTCATAGTAATTTCCTAAATTTTGTTGGAAGGACAGGAGGGTGACTGAAAGATAGAAGACTTGGCCATGTTAGTCATCAATTCTCACATGTTGATGGCACGTGCGTGGCCTAAGGTGCATGCTTGACGTGCATTCCACTGTAAGTTTTTTTAATTTTTTGCCAAACTTTTTTTCCACTGCTGTGGCTCATCAATTAATGGTAGCCAGTTACGTCATTTTTGTTGGCTAAGACTTTATTAAATCACTTCAATTTGTGACACAACATTCCAGAGAATTTTACTTTTTTTGGGGAGGGAAGTTAAAAATGTGAAGTTGGATTTAACAAAAGATGGATTTAGAGTGAACACTTTCAGACCCCGAGGCAATTTGTTACATTGAGGTTCTACTTTTTATCCAAAAATTGTGGAAAAATGCATTGGTAATCCCAGTACACAAAATAGACAACCACCTTCAAAGTAACAACTATTGTCCTATTGCACTCCTTTGAAACTTTTAAAAAGTTCTTAAAAAACCATACCTAGACAATTTAAATAAAAAAAAAATATCCAATAACCATTATAGCTTTGCAAAACTAAGAGCAACTTCCATTAATTAATTTTATTTAAAATGAAGTTTACAAAGAAGTCACTTTACTTGGACAAGTCAACGTTTATTTTTACATTTCTAAGGCATTTGACTCAGTAAATCATTTTTCACTAATTAATATTGGTCTTGATTACAAGTTATTTTTCAAGAAATTATCTATCAAAAAGAGAATTTTCAGTCAAAATCCAAAACAAAATATCTTCACAGCATCCTGCTCCCTCAGATATTCCACAAGGAGGTTCCCTTTCACCACTTCTGTTTATCATATTCATCGATAACATTAAACATGTCATAATTCACAATCTGTTCTCTTTGCAGAGGACTTAAAATATCTAAAACTAACTCACCATTGGATGCTTACTTGTTACAATATGATATAAATACAATATCCTAATATCATGACAATGCCTCACAACTAAATATTGATAAAACAAGTCACTTAATTTTCTAGAAAAAGACCACCCCTGCATTACATTTACAAACTTAAACATACAACAATTTAACATACCGATTTACTCAAGAGATTTAGGTATACAATATTGGACAGTAAATTCATTACTAATTCTTAAGGGCCCATAAAAATGGTGACTCGCAAAATTCGTGAAATTTTGCATAAATTTAAGTTTTCTGCTGATTCCAGCATAATTTAGTTAAAAGTGATGTTTAAAGCAAATCAATTGAGGCACAATTGTCAAAATGCACATGTTATCTTTTCAGATATTTCTGGTTTGGTTGAATTATTGTTTCTCTGAAATGATGTTAGTTCACATGTGCTGTTTTAATAGATTTAAAACTTTTGACCATGATTTCAGTCACATCCAACACCAATCAAAATACAGCAGCCAAGCAGCCTGTAGGACTAGTGAAATAAAAGTGTTGCTCGCCACGGTTCACATTATGTGTAAACAATGTAACCTTAGCCAACCTTTTACAGGTGCAGGAACAAAGCGAGGAGTATCAGAGTATAATGAGCTGCAATGATGTGCAACTACCATGTATCACCATAATTACTTAACGCTGAATTTTTTTGCATGTTAAAAAATTGTGCTGTTCTCAGCATTTTCTTTAGGCATATAATTTGTTATCAAACAAACAATAATTCTGCATGAAATTAGGTTGAACTAACACTACAGAGATTTAGAAAAAAATTACAACTTTGCCTGTTCAATTAATACAAAATACAACACCAACCCGGCTAGCTGACCGCAGATCCATCAAATACCCGGGCCCCAGTTCTGGCCATCACTTCCTATGTGGAGAGCATGTGGGGATTATGCTGTACTGATATTGCTGACCACTACTTTATAAATTATTTACAGATTTATTTTTTAGCAAATATCAATACAGCCTCAAAAAATTAACTCTTTGACTTCATTGCAGAAAATTGAATTGGCAATATTTTATAATTAGTGCCCTATGTGACACAGAATTGGAACTGACGACAACTAATGAATGGTGATTTCGGATGAGAAGAGAATCTTATATAATAACCATATTTGTAGCATTTATCAATAGGGACATGAAATTTTTGTAAACGGCAAAACAGCACGAGCTAACACAAATACTAAACATTACACCATTTCACTAAATTTTTGTATCTGGTAGCATTTGTGCGAAATACTGACAAAATACACTACTTTTCAAGTTATTTTCACACAAAAAATCTATGTTTCTGTCAAGTTTGTAATGTTTCTTAAGCAGATTTGGTGAACAAATGGTGACAAATATGTGTGAATTGTGTATCTAGAAAAAACTGACCTTCTGTTCATACAAACAAATGCATAACTTACAATTTTCTAAGTTCAAACTCAACTGTCATAGTTCCAAATACGAGCACATTTAGTACAACCGTATTTAAATCTCACGATTAGTTTAAACTTGCACTGAAGTCACCATCCCTATAACTTGTATAGTTATGACAGCCAGTAAATATAACCAGCAGCTAAGGCAGACACCATTATTTTTGTTGACTGTTACATTGTTGTTAACCGTAACCAATGTGCTTCTATTTGCTACTCACTCGTTCAAGAGTGTTTACACAGCAGATTTTAAAGTCATGGTTACAACTTAACACCAAATTGTTGCTACCAATATGAGCAATGTAATTAAGTTACACTAAATGTGCTGTTAAATATCTTTTAGAAATATTTTTTTGTATCACTGAACATGAATAATTTATTAATACCATTTATTTTGTAGCTTCCTTTCAACAGAAAAGCATTGGTATCACTTGGTTGTAAAACTTGAAAGTAAAGCTATATGGTACAAACACAAAATACTGCCAACATTGACCATACACGAAATTATCATGTTAAGGCGAAATGTTGTCGACACTGTCAAGTACCAACAAAAAATTACTACATTATTGTTTTCATTAAACTTCGTAAAATGTTTTGAGTTTGGTGATAAATTCTCATGTATGTCAGTTAGCTGCTTATTGCCCAGCCTTAGATTTTGTGCCAGCTCTCTTGGCACTGAGATTGGTCTAACCCAGTTTTGTTTCACATACAATTAAAAAATCATGCTGGATTCCAGTTTCAAATATTGACTCCGAAAGGTCACTGTCTACATACCACCATGATGTTTTCTCAGATAAAAGGACAAATTTTAAACCAGAAAATGCAGAGCTTATGCTTGCTTTATATTTCTTCAGTGTAATAGAGCAAGCATATGTTTCTTATAACTTTTGAATTTAAAACGTAAATGTCACGTTGTAGTATAACAATTACTCTTTTGGTATTTCTGTTACTGCAATGTATTATTAAAATATTGAAATTCAAACTTTTAAATGTGTATAAGTTTTCAATTCACCAGAAGTTATAAATTAATTTGAATTTTTCATTGTGTTTTCACTGGTTTGAAAACTTTCATATGGGTTTGTCACTTACACTTTGTAGACTACAGTAGAACCCCTATATTACACTTTCTAAGGGACAAATGAAAAATGGTGTAAATGAAGGGAAAGTGTAAATGGAGGGAAACAACAAAAACTGTGACAAAACATCTATTAATTAAAATTTTTACAAGTTAATTCATAATTGCAGGACAGATGAAATATGTGACCTCAAAAAGTCATTATAGGTATAATGATAATCCTCTAACAAAAAATTTTGTTTAGCATCAAAATTCTTCTGAGCATAGATTAAGAAAAGTTGTGAAGTATACTAATAACAGTGATTAAATTGCCCCTTCTGTTTTTAAAACTTGTAATACGCATACATAATACAGTCTACATTTTTCTCTCTATTAAAATTTCCTCCTTCTTAAACAATATCAACATTTAATATGTAACTTGAGGGAAAAATATTGACGGCTTCATAAAAAAATAAGTGTAAATCAGGGGAAGCAAGTATCAACTGAAGTGTAAACGGCAGGAATACAATACATTGTTAGCATAGGGAAAATAATGGGAACCAGAAAAAACGGTGTAATTAAGGGGAAAGTGTAATTCAGGGGAATGTAAAATCGGGGTTCTACTGTAGTTACTTTGTTATGTCATGTATGTATTTGCTCAAGAGACTTCTAAACTACCATAGCCTCAAAATGAGTAATAATGTACATAAATGCAATCCTTTAATGAAAACCAACTTTTTTTTTGCAACTTGATGCAGTGATACTATTTTTGTACAACATTTATTTTATGAAATAAATTATATTCTATGATAAAACCATAATATTTTATTACAAAATTGTAAGTTTTATTTACCATAAAAATGGGTCAATATTTATCAAATATCGATTAAACAAGGATTTTTTGTACTTTCCATCAACTATGAGTGCAACCATTACTAAAACTGCTGTTGCAGAATATGAATATCAGCAGACAAACGAAGAGGCAATGTGCAATGTAACAGTAGTTGTAGTTATATAATTTTAATAAAACATAAAACTGAAATCTTCAGAAGAAAGATTCCCAAAAGGAGAAAACACAAAGGGATTTAACGAGTACGTACTTTAAATGTAAACTAAAAATATTTTGACACATGTAACAAATTTTTCACAGATATCAGACAATGTGCGAAAATTTCATTGCTGTCTATATAGGTTTGTCTGATGGTAATTGTTCGGTTATTTGAATTTTGTAATATTTTGATTTCTTCGTACTCTTTATTTAGTAACTAAATGACGTGTACTGGTCACAACTGTGCCTAGTGTTAACATTCACACTAAATGTTCAGTAAAAACAATAAAATGTAAATAATTATTGTTATTTCTCATATTTGAAATTCCATTTCACTAACTTTGCAGGGATTAATTTTTATTATAGAACCGCAATTTACCTTCATAAGTTACAGGGATTTGATATGAAGGTATTCAACACATTAAAAAAAATCTTTATCAAGTGTGAGGAGATTTCAACAAGAATTTTACCAAAAATGTAACACTATTTTAAAAATATTTTTGATACAGTATCTCATTTCCCAGTCATATGCATCAATACAATATAAACAACTAAGCAGCAAGCATTAATGGTTTGCAGATAAATTAGCTGTAGAGGCATCCAAAATTAATGCTGGAGCATGTAAGTAGGGAAAAACTGAACCTACAGCACAAAATTTCAATCATTGGAGACTGTGATTTACAGTGCAACACAATTTCCAAAATAATGTTTTGTACAGTAACCATAAAACATGTTTGACTACTACTGCATGGTGTGTGTGTGGATTACAAGAAAATTAAACACCTGTCAACTTCACATTTTTAGTAATAAGGAGTTGTGCCCACTCTACATTTGCACAAAATAGACTGGATGAAGAGCTTTTGAAAATAATAAAGAAAAATTACTAACAATAATTCCCTAAAAATTAACAGAGCAAGGGTCCATGAAAATAACTAATTTAACAGCACTTGAAAACCATTAACGATTGAATAATTTACTGTGAAAATTTCCATAAGAAATTTTAAATTGTATTATACTTTTACGTTTAATAACTATGGG
The DNA here is from genome assembly GCA_003012365.1 of Medauroidea extradentata. Taxonomy (NCBI): domain Eukaryota; kingdom Metazoa; phylum Arthropoda; class Insecta; order Phasmatodea; family Phasmatidae; genus Medauroidea; species Medauroidea extradentata. The sequence goes on from PNEQ01059319.1 coordinate 37,095, forward strand.
TATCCAATGTAATTTGCATCTTACGTTAACAGACTGTTCTTATGTTAACAGACTGCCACCATCATTTGTAATAAAACTACAGTAAAACCCTGTTAAAATGTTTGTGATGTGGGAGAAAAAATGATGCTTATTAATCAGGAAAACTTAATAAAAATGTTATTAAATTACACATGCACAAATGGGCAAGAATAAGACTTAAAATTATTTTACTTATTAAGCAGAAAACTTCTTAAATAGGAAACTTCTTAGAGGGTTTTACTGTATTTACCTACATATGGCCAAAGTGAGTGAGATAAAATATTTGAACAAGCCAATTCACATGTACTGAAACTATAACTTACATGTCTTCAGCCAGTTGTGCATAGGCATGTTCCAGTACACGACGACTTGGACCAAAGATCGAGGTATTTCAATGAAGTAGGGACGTGCAACCGGTAAGGTCCATTGGGCATCACCATTATTACCAATTCCTGACATTATTGACGATGCTTCTGATAAAAAAGATACGAAGTAATGACTTGATCTGAATGACAGTGCATCTCTGTAGGCAATCACCCACCTGTTGTAAAAAAACATTTAAAAATAATGGTCATGTAAATTACAGCATCTGCATATGCAGTGACCCACATGAAACAAAATACAGTAACTTGTTCAAAATAAACATGCAAAATGTGAAATGACATAAATTTACACAAATATTGATAAAACAGAATTTTTTTTGTAAAGGTCAAGCAAAAAAATTTTTCCTCCAAACAGACAGTCATCTGTCAACGTTGAGTAACACAAGCAATACATTTAAATACCTTGATAAGAATAAAAAAGTAAATTTAGAAATACTCAAAATGAATACAACAAATTTACAACTATTCTGCCCTAGTGCACCCACACATTATCCATTAAAATAATTCCTCACTCAGTTGATCGTAGTTTGACATGCAAACGTATTTTGGTTTTTCCACAAACGGCCCATACATCACAGAACTCTCTTCAATAATTGAACAACTTTTAAGATTGTATTTTTTATTGGAATTGGAAAAACCACGGGATACATGTGTCCCGGTATGATGTTCAACCCAACATTTAAGTGTCAAGTTTTTCTTATCAATTGGAAATACTAGTCTTTTAGCTCTGTAGACATGTTAGTGCACGCCATTACAAAGTCTGCTTCAAATAAATAAGAAATTACTTTGCAACTTTGCGTTAATAATACTCTAATATCACAAAAATTACAACCAGACATTAACTTCATGTTACACGAGTTAATAAACCAAGCAATCATAGGTGCATGTATACTGATAAATGCAATTGTGAGTGCTAGTGTGTGTGCAGCACTGTCACGTGAACTAGAGTAACTTTGTTTAAGTAGCGACCAGCCAGTTGTGCTATCACATCAACAAGAGCATCTCAGTGCAAATTCGAACAAGTTGCGAACAGCCAGCGGCTGTCACATGAGCATCTCAGTGTGCAACTTCGCACAAGTTGCGACAAGCCAGTGACACCGTCAGGTGAGCAAGAGTAACCACAAGTCAAGAAAATGAAGTTCAGTAGTCTAGGTCCCAATTGTAAAGATGTATATGAGTACGCGAGCGGAACAGTTGATCACTTTGCCGTTAACATTGAAGTTTGCCATAATTTTATACATATATCTGTGCTTGACGCTTGTGTTCAGAAAGTAAACAATTTTTAAGAAAAAGTGTAAATACAGTAGAACTCTCTTATAGTGTTCCCACTTATAATGTTTTGCTGGTTAAAATGCTGCCTTCATATAATACCTAAAACTGATTTGTATTAGGAAATCACCCTGTTATGTTTTCTGATTTATAATGTAACCAATTTTTTGGTCCCTTGAGAAATGTTATAACAGGGTTCTACTGTAGTGGGAAATATTGAGTGTTGTAAACAACACAAATGTTGTACATAGAAACAAAAGAGATAAAACCGTACTGACAGTAATTGGTGTAATTTGCAGAAAAACTTAAAAAACTGGTAATGTAAAAACCAGGCCCTACTGTAGTTCTAACTCTTTTTGTATGATTTTCAAGTATATTTGATCAATTTCGACAGATTCAATCTTGAATCACTCCACTGAGGTGCGCTTTCAGCTATCATCTCCTTAGTGGATTTAGCAGTTATGTATATATGGCAGAAAAGGACAGTCATGTCACAGGCTTTGTAGAGAAGTGGTGTTGGCAGAGGAGTTCACGGCCCCAGTGTTTGTTAAGCCCATTTATTTATTTTTTAACTTTGATAAGGTGTTGGGAACAGTAATGTTTACAGGGATACTAGATCCCATTGGATAGTAATAGCAATATCTACATCTTTTTCTTTTTGCTTTGATACAGTATTCAAAATCAAACACTCTGGAACCATTACGAAACTAAAATGGACATGGCAGTAACGTAACCTTGATAAAATATCAGAACTGAAGTTTGGACTTTTTGTTACGCTAGCAATGAGCGCACATGTACTTCAAGTAATGTTAACTATTTAACTGCTTTACCAAAAAATAAAATATAGTATGAGCAAAACTTTTCTTTTAATAAACATAACCCGATATTGAACCATATTCCAAAATGTTGACTACTGTTGAGTTATAAGACCACAGCAGCAGTAAGCAAGAAGCAATGGCAAGTGCCCCACTACATCTGGTGTCACCAATCAGGGACCGAGAGAACCAGAGTACCTTGGGGCCCTAGGACCCTTGGAACTACGAGTCACAAGAACAATAAACATTTACAGTGCCAGACCACGGCAGTCCAAAGGGCAGTGGCAGAGTCAACCATCTGGAAGGTAAAGTAGCAGCCAGGAAGACAAAAGGAATTCAGGTCAGTGTCAATGCAAGTGAAGGACATAAATTGATAAAAAAGACAAAAAAAAAGTCTCTCTTCTTGCCTAATTATATTCTTCAGAAGTAAGGTCAGTTTGTCGTCTGCAGTTATTTTTTTAACAACTTGATCAGTGAAAAGAAAGAAGTTTTTTTGTCAAAATTAACAGTGTTCAGGCCAGCTGATGATAAAATCAAGGTGCTTTTAGATTAAGGATGAGTTCTGTTTAAATAAATAATGAGTAATGTTGTTCGTTTGTTTTAAACAATGACCCATATGTTAACATGGTCAAAAAGAATGGCACGAAGGGAATTAAGAGCCTCACAACATAGTTAATAGTATAGAATTTGGGTCTGATAGTATTGACAGCAGTGAATTCCTGAATAATGGAGGGGGTAGCATGAGTGGTAATTCTTCTGAAGGAAGAAGTAATGATGAATCAGGTATGTCACCTCCATCAGCTGCTGGGGACAACTCAGGTCTAGCAGAAATGATTAAGGGAATGCTAAAAAACTCATAGCAAAACACTTAATTTAGAGAGGGTTGGAAAAATTATTTGGAAGACATGAGAAAGCAACAAGGGAGTTTTAAAGCAACTGTGCAGCTAGATTAAATGAAGTAGAGAACAGTGTAGAGGTAACAGTGCTAGGACAAGTAAAATTAGCTAACAAAATTTAAGGTATTGAAACTAAATTGAATTCAAAGGATGACAATATTGAGGCGCTAGATAACTACGTGACCACATTTGGGGGGAAGTAAAATTTGTCATCTAACTAAGGAATGTGAAAAATAGAGTCAAAGGATACAGCAAGAGGCAGAGGTGATATGTACTCTTGTTGAGAAGACAAGAGGAACTGTTCTGTAAGAGATTGCACCTACATTTTCCAGAGTAGAAGCAGAGTTAGGGCTGCAAAAGCAGAAATTGTAAGAGCTACAGAATGTCACAAGAGGCAATATAGGTGAGGATTAATGGGTCTGGGTAGGGAGGGGGGGAGGTGGTGGAAAATTGTAAGGTTCAGTCAGTCATATCAGGAGGGAGATATTCCCAAATTTTCAGGTGAGGCAGGCATTCATCCTAAAAGAATCTTAACAGGTTGAATGAATTTTTATCGTTGTACAGCTGTAGTGATGAGAAACTCCTAGTGGTCAAGAGATCAATCTCAGGTACTTATACATTGCCTGAAACTAGAACAGGACAAAATTAATACCTTCAGGGATTTTGAAAGAGAGTTTACAAGTGGATATTGGAACAGCAGAATTCAAGTAAATGATATAGAGCAGATTTATATCAGGGTAAAAGTGTTAGTGGTAACTTGTAGGGTCACCTAAGCACTGTGGTGAAAAGGTCAGAGCATTATGATGTTCCTTTCAGTGAGGTGGTGATCACTCTAGTGTTTTCTCAAACACCAGTGTATGTACAAGAAGGGTTATTAGGAAGAGATAGCCAGAACAGAACAATAAAGGAAAATTTTAAAAGAACTTGATAGAATAATCAATTTGAGATGTGATCCAATAGTAAGTAGGAACTCACAAAGTAATCAACTGAGAGTAAATTTCAACCAGGATCACCACGAGGGAAGGCTTGGCAACAGGTATCAGGAACGTCTGGGAATGATGAGGGTGGAAGGAGGTACAGACAACCATACAGCTACAACCAGGGAAATGGTAGTTACTCCCAGCAGACCAGGAGGGTTTTGGTAATGACAATGGCCAGAGATTCCCAGAGAACCGAGATAACAGAATCAACTTCAGCGAGAACAGGAGAGGGAATGACAACAACAGAGGGCATTAAAGTTGGAGAAATTATAGGTTTGATGGCAGACAAGTATTTTTTGGGAAGAAGCGTGGAGTTCAAAGGCATAATGAGGGGGTAGACAGAATGGACAAAGTGAGACAAACAGTAACTCGAATAACAATAATAAGGGAAACTTGTAGGGTCACCTAATGAAGGCAGCCAGACTGAGGTGAACAGCAGAGGACCAGTGTTTGAAACTAGACCAGTTCACATGGCTGCAGTCATATTTAGTTGACAGGGACTTTATGTTCAATGAGGAGAAGGAAAATGTCAGTAAAATTGTTGTACCAGAATTGATCAAGACGTAGCTGATTTGTTTGACTCAGGTTCTGAAGTGTCAGGTATTTCAGAACAGTTTTTCTATAGCTTAAATAAGAGAGGGTTTGCATATCCACCATTACCAGTACCACAACTAACAGTAATTGAGGCCACAAAAGCAAAAAGAAAAAGGGTAAACAAACAAATTTCCTTGAATTTTCAAATTGGTGAGTAGGAGTATAGAGCCAATTGCGTGGGTTAGTTACCAAGTGGTGTAAGTCACAAAAAATCGAAAATGGACTTACACCACTATAAAATTGTCTATAGTGAGGTCTACATACTTACCAAATGTTGTGCGTTCTAGTTCACTACAGTTTCCTATTGAATTACATATTAAATACTGTAATCCTTGAATTTTAACACAGATACAGACTTTAAATCCTGCCTCCTGAAATATTTGCATTTTGGACTTACACCACTTGGAAACTAACCCACCCAATTGTTTAGTACTGTAATAACACAGCTAACTAAAGAGTAACTATTGGGATTGATTTCATGCACATCCACCATGTCATAGTTAATTTTGTCAAGGGACACATTACTATCAGCGAACATATTGATCAAATTCTAAGTGCGTGACAGGCAAGCCGGGGTATTGAGATTACAGTTGGTTGATGAGTGGGAGAGTGGAAGTGAGAAGACTCTTATATGAGGGAGTGGGGAAGATTTTATGGAAATTATTAACCCTCAAGAAACAAGTAAAGTACTGGGAGAGTAAGTAGGATGTGAGGAGGAGAGGAAAAGGTTGGGAAAGGTGTTAAATGAATATTGTAATGTTTTTTCTAATGAACCCAGGCTTACCACTGAATACACAGCAAAAATACCAGTCAAGGACGACACACCATTCAAGGGGAAGAAATATCCAATACCTTGGGTCTGTAGAGATGAGGTAGATAGACAAATCTGTGACACAGAGAGGAAAGGGATCATTGAATGATGCAACAGCCCCTTTGTGAATCCACTGGTATGTGAGAAGAAGAAAGATGGCAGTGTAAGGTTGTGTGTGGATTCAAATGTCTTAAAGGGGAGAATTTTACCTGATAGGCAGAGTCCAGTTCAGCCCGACACTTTGTTTACATAATTTTATGGATCTAAATACTATAGCACCACCGACTTTGTGGAATTTTATTGGCAGGTGCCTTTACACAAGGATGATAGGAAGTAAACATAATTTTTTACTGGGGTCGTTCGTACCAATTTAAGGTTTTACCATTTGGTTTACCTAACAGTGTCTGGGAATTTTGCCAAGCTGTGGATGCTTTATTAGGGCCAGAACTGGAATCTAGAGGTCGTCGGTTACCCAATTTTTCGGGTAATTTTCGGATAGTTTAGTTACCCGTGAATCGGGTCGGGTAAATGTTTCGTCTGAAAATTTTCGGGTCGGACTTAACCTTACAGAGGGATGGTTTATTCTTTACTGGCAATGTGCAACCAAACTTTTTTGTGAAACGATTCTAGATGCTTCAATTTTCATCCGCTTTGCATATTTATATGAATGCATAATTATATCCTCTACCCAACATTACATTTTTCTTGATTGTATTAATTTATTATTATTACGTACGTATATTTTCTGCCGCCATGTTGGACGAGTTTTATTTCATCTTACAACATTTTCGTCAAAATACGGCGTAAAACACTTTTATCACAAACCTTTACTTTGTAACTTGTACGAATTTAGTGTAGATCAACAGTAGGCCTACACATTTTAAATTACTGTATTTATTATCATAGATTAATGCCCAGAACGGGAAGGAATTTCAACTTAAACAACATTGTGTGATGACACCATTTCCTCAAAACTATTTGTTTTGTTCCCACACGCACGACGATTGGCTTCGCTGTTCCACGTATCATACTGTGCCCCTGACACAACAACCAATGGCAGTAGAGATGGTGTTCCAGTAGGTGGCTGCACTGCTACGTTAATGGTGCGACCACCTACTGGAACAGCATCATCTCGCACTTGCACTGCCATTGATACTTAACAGGGTCGAAGTATTTTTCCTGGAATGGCACGTAGCTGAGGCTGAGCCAATCAAGGCAACGCACAGACTTGTTGAAGGAAAGAAAATAAAGCTAACGTGAATAGTGGTGAGACTGTTTACATTACTGAATTCTCAAATAAAAATTCCTTAGTTGCCGATGCCGGTATACAAAACTATACGTTTAACTTACCGGTCATACACTGTCTTCTAAATATTTGATTTCGAAAGGTTTTGTCTTTTGTGTCATATGCTGAAGTTGAGAATTTTCTTTCATATTGTTTACTACGCAAATATTTGCTGAATGATTTAACTTTTGGTAATTTAATCACCCTTATAATGTCAAAAAATAAGGGTAGTGATGGTTTGAATGAAAATGAGCTAAAGTGAAAAGTTCAAAATACATTGGGACAATTCTTACATAGGCCTACAGAGGACTCAGAAGCGTCAACTGAAAATGCCAGTAGGCCTACGCCCTCAAGCAATACAGGATCTGCAACTTCATAATCTTCTGCTTCTGCATATGTTTGGCAACACTTTGTGAAGGAAACTGATTCGAAAAACGCCAAATGCAAACACTGTTGCCAAACAATGAAAGTAGATTATGGGAACACTTCAAGTTTACAGAGACACATGAAAAAGCATCCCATACAGCATGCCGAGTTTTTTAAAGCACAGGAAAGTTACTCACAAAATAAAGGCAAAAAGAAAACTGATTCTGCCCAACCTAAAATCATACAGAAAAAGTTGACCGACACAGCAAGTCAGGTTAGGCCACGTGATCATCCAAAAGCTGTCGCCTTAACAAACACCATAGGGAAGTGGATGGCACAAAGTCTACATCCGTACGCATTGTGTGAGGAAGAAGGATCAAGAGAGACTCTAAAATTGGCTGAGCCAAGATATGTTGTTCCATCTGCCTCAGTCTTCACCAGATGTTATACCAAATATGGTCAACAAAATTAAAGAAGGGATGAAGTCAATTTTAGAAACTGAAATGAATCAAATAGGTTCACTTTCATTTACAACTAACATGTTCATGTCTAGGGCTACAAACTCTTATATTGCACTCACATGTCATTTTGTGAAAGAGAATTTCACTCTTGCCAGCATGTGCCTTGGCAATCATGCATTTAAAGAATCCCATACTGGAGAGAACATTGAAATCAGGTTACAACACATTCTTCACGAATGGCAGCTGAATGATGTGTGGGTACCTTTGTACATGGTTACAGATAATGCAAGGAATATCAAACTTGCTATGGAACTAGCCGGCAACATGTGTCACTTGAAATGCTTCGCACATTCCTTGCAACTCGTACTCAAGGAAGCAAAGAAAGCACTTCCAGGCTATAGCACAATGCTGTCCAAAGCTAGGCGCATTGTGGGACAATTCAAGCACAGTGCTAAAGCTAAAAATAATTTCTTCAAACGGCAAGAAGACATGGGACTTCATCCTAAGCGATTGCTGTAAGACTGTGAAACCAGGTGGAACTCTGAGTATTCAATGCTTAGCAGACTCGTTGAACTTAAGGAACCACTTTCTGTTGAGCTAATAGTACACCACAGTACCATTGACAACTTTATTAAGGCAGAATGGGCACTTGCTGAGTTTTATGTCAATATTTTACAGCCACTTGCCCAAGCAACTGAAGAAGTATAAAGTGAAAGTTTCCCTACAAGATCCATGACAATTCCTATCATTCATGGTATAACAAGTCACCTCAACAACATAGTGCAATGTGAAGGTAGTGGAATTTCATTTGCACGAGCACTTCAACATTCAATAAAATCAAGATTCCCAGCATACACGCAAAAAAAACCTGATGTCATGTGTATAACAGTTGACCCTCGCTTCAAAACAGTTGTCTTGGAGTCATTTGAAAAATCTTTTGCTTTCAAGAATCTTACATCTCAAGCCATCAAATATTCAAAATCTGGTGTAGAGGGTAAGTCAAGCTTATTATTTTAATTCTCTTAAGTAGGCCTATGAACCACAATATAGGCCTATCATAACAAGTGCTATACAAAAAAATTCTTACCTTTATTTTCAGAGGTAGGAGATGAAAATGTAGAAAGTACGGTTGCCACAAACACTTCATCACTTTGGGCAGTATTCAAAGAAATGGCAAATAGTACCAACAAGGCTTTACCAACTACAAATGCTGAAGAAAGAGGTAGGCATAACAAATATTTACTGAGATAGTTTAACTTAATGGTACACGGCCTTTTATTCAACTTTTTTGCTGTTAGCTATTGTCATATTTGTTGAGTTATGGAAGATAATTAGGCAACCCATATATATTTATTATTTTTTCTAATTTCAGTTGAAACTGAAGTGAGGAAATATTTAGAGGAACCTGTGATACCACACAGTTCTAACCCATTACTGTGGTGGCAGCAAAACAACAGTAGTTTTCCAAACATCGCTAAAACAGCAAAGCACTATTTGGGAATACCAGCTACAGAAGTATCCAGTGAGCGTGTATTCTCAAGCGCTAGTAATGTTGTGACAAGTCGGCGGGAACGGCTATCTGCTGAACATGTGGAAGAACTTGTTTTCTTGCATCAAAATCTTAAATGAGGATGATAAAAAAAACTGTTGTATGAAAATTTGTCAAAATGTTACTAGGTTATCCCTTTCTAGGCTGGTGTGATGTGTGTTGAAATGATTATTTCTCATTTAGGCCTAAGTCTTTTTGTTCTTGCCTTTGTCGAAATGTTATAGGTTTGTTTTAAAATAATGATTAATTTCTCATTTAAGTCTTTTTATGCTTGCCTCTATGAAAATGTTACTAGGCTAGTGTGATGTGTTTTGAAATGATTGTTTCTCATTTAGGCCTAAGTCTTTTTGATTTTGCCTCTGTCGAAATGTTATAGGTTTGTTTTAAAATAATGATTAATTTCTCATTTAAGTCTTTGTTCTTAGAACACTGTGTCAATATAATTTTGTTTCATATCACTTATCAATACAAGTAGCTCGACAATTAAGATAAAAACATTATATTGGAAATATAAGTTATAATCCATGTCCTGTAACTTGTCTGTATTTTGACAGCTGTTCTGAGAAATGAGCTTGACAGTTCATTTGTACCTAGCTGCTTGAAAAATCAGGGTTCCTACTATCCTGCCTTCATACACTTTACTCAGAAGTTAACTGTCAAAATTAGACAACTTGTATGAAAAAAACTATGGCAAAAAAATTTTTTTGCAGATACAAATTGTAAGAATAATACTACCCGACCCGAGACTACCTGAACCCAATTTTTTTTGCAATAACCCGACCCGACCCGACTTGAAAATTCACTACCCGAAGACCTCTACTGGAATCCAGGGTAAACACCTATGTAGACATGTTAATTACCAGTGAAACTTTTGACGAACACTTGGAAATTTTATCACAATTGTTAGCCAGGCTTAGAAAAGTTAGTTACAGTAGAATCCCCTTTATACACCATTTAAAGGATCATGCAAAAATGGTGTAAAAAGAAGGAAACTGTAAAAAGTGGAAAATGCAGAAAAAGGTTTTGAATATTACTAAATTGTATTAATTTAACATTTATATAGCTATTAAAAATGAAAACAAACAATTTTCACAAAAAAAATAAACTCCCAGATATGTATGTAAAGCCACACCCCGTAACTATAATTTGTTTTAAAAAATGTAAAGTAAAAAAAACTGTAAGTGGTAAAGCAATCTCTTGATTTAACGACTTTCAAGAGACTGAAAAAAATCACCCTTAAACTGAAGGATGAAAGTATATTGGGACTTAATATGGGACCAAAAAAATACAACTCTTAAAATGAAATAATAGTTAAACTGGAAGAATTTCAACAGAGATATCACTGTAGTGAATAAGCACTGACCAATAAACAAGGTTATGTCTGTGTCTAAAGTAGTTAAACCAACCATTTGAGGGGCAAAAATGTTCAATTTCCAGTTTGCTGATTATGACTTGCGCTGTTCCCGATGGTAAAACATTGTTAATTGGTTCACTTGAACACTTGCACCCACACATCATTCATTATAATAATTACTTAGTTGGTCGTAATTCGACACGCAAACACACTTTAGTTTTTCTGCAAACTGCCAGTATGTCACAGAACTCTCTTCAATAAATGAACAATTTTTACTATTTATTTTTTGCTGGAATTGGCATAACCAAGCGATACACGTGTACCGGTATGATGTTCAACACAACTTTTACATGTCAAGTTTTTCATCAACTGGCAATGCTAGTATTTTAGCTCCATAGACATGTTAGTGCATGCCATTACAAAGTAAGTTTTGAATAAATTTGCCACTTTGCATTAATAACACTGTAATGGTTCCACTAAACAGGAAAGCCTGCCTCGGCGGTTGCAAGCGGCGAGCACACTCCTCTCTCAGGGCAAAAAGCAGGTGGGTTCTGAAAGCACATGGTGATTCACAAATAAAATCTAGAGGCATCCAAGATACACCTAGGTTTTTATTAGTTTACTCTGCTCCCGTGCACATTTGTTGCCTTTTTTAAGCAGTAGCATCATCCGGACTACACTTCAAGTCAGAGATACACAACTGTTCACATTGAGTAGCAGTCAAAATAACGACTTGGTTTCCCTATGACTGGTGTAGAGGTCTGCGAATCAGCATTTTTTAAATTGAATCGAATCTAAGATTATTCCCGTATTTCAAAGTTTTTTCGAATAGAATATTAAGCTATGTCAGTAATGCGAACTTTGTGATAAAAACGGTCCTCTTATTGCAACTGTCTAGGGCTCATAGTTTTCGTGAAAAATGCACGCAAAGCGATAGAGAGTACCAGGGGAGCATAGACAATACTGCGTACATTGTTTTGAAAGTGCTAAATTGCTCTATCCAAAATGGGTTAGAAAACATTACATACGAAAAATATCGTACAGTAAATTGTAAGGGAGATATCCACCCTTACAAAGAAACATTTTACCGAACAAAAATTAAATCTAACAGACAATAAGAAAGGTATTGTGAATGATTACATTGATAGTTAGTATTTGCACAGCCACTACTGTGGTGTACAACTTCGAGAAAAATGAGGGGGTGGTGCGGTCCTACCAATGAAGGTGACTTGTATTATGCATTTGTATTACATCTTTGAAAAGCAATACAAAATACCTACATGTTACACACTATTTGAGTGGAGGCATTTCGTACAGGAGAGTTTAGAAGTTGGGAGATGGAAAATTTGTTTCAGTAAGGTTTGGGTAAGACAGTTGATTTGGCATGTACACATATCAACTGGCCATTTTAGTGCAAAAAAAGAACTTCTGGTTGCTTCATAACAGTTACTATTGGTCGGAGATGGAGAGGAGTACTAAGTAGTTGCCAGTACTAAGTAGTTGCAATGTGTGTCAGAAGGCAAAATTTTCAAATAAGAACTGGAAGGGCCACAGGAGGCCATAATACAGGCAGGACATGACGATTTACTAGCAGTTGATTTGTATGGGCCCTTGCCCAAGTCAAAGGGAAGGAGTTTAGTACAAATTTGTTGTGTTACACGTTTCAAGTTGTGACCAGCCCCTTGTGCTATCACGTGAACGAGAGCATCTCAGTGCAATTTCGTACAAGTTGCGACCAGCCAGTGGCGCTGTCATGTGAGCAATAGTGTATAAGCGCAACTTCATGCAAGTTGCGACCAGCCAGTGGCACAGTCATGTGAGCAATAGTGTATCAGCACAACTTCATGCAAGTTGCGACCAGCCAGTGACGCTGTCATGGGAGTGTGAGTAACCAAAAGTCAACAAAATGGTGTCGAGTGGCCTAGTTCCAAATTGTAACTATGTATACGAGTACGTGAGCGGAACAGTTGTTCACCTTGCCATTACTGTTGAAGTTTGTTGTAATTTTACACATACATCTGTGCTTGATGCTCATATTCAGACAGTAAACAAACTTTAAGAAAATGTGTAAACAACGGGAAACAGAAATATTGAGTGTTTTAAACAACGGGAATGCTGTACAGAGAAACAAACAGAGATAAAACGGAACAGTGAGTAAGTGGTGTAATAAGCGGGAAAACATAAAAAATGGTAACGTAAAAACGGGGCCCTACTGTAACATAGTTGAAAGTGCATGTAGCTTGAATTCTGTTAAAGGAGATAAAATAATAACACAAGTACAGTGAATTTTTATTTCCTGGATTGTATTGTGTTACGAAATCTTGTTAACGTCAAAGAATATCATATTGCTGAGTTGATAAGGCATTCGCAAAAAAAGTTGGGTAAGTGATCAAAATCATATGTTAAACAAAACAATAACAATTAAAAAGGAGAGGAAAGGTAGGTCTATGCGAGAATCTGTAGTACCAGATGCAGTTTAGGTTAGATAGCTTATTTATATATATATTTTTAAATAATTGCTTGAGAGCATTAACATGTTTATAACCTCTTTTAATTTTAAAGAGGGTGTAAATGTTAGTTAACTAAATAAAAATGGGTAGAGTTCAGGCCATGACCTTAGTTTTTGCACTACCTTGTGAAATAAAATAAGAAACAGTGAATTCTTCACAATTTTTTGTGAGTGAATTTCCACAAATTGGGTCTCTACCAGTCATAGGGAAACCAAGTCGTTATTTTGACTGCTACTCAATGTGAACAGTTGTGTATCTCTGACGTGAAGTGTAGTCCGGATCATGCTACTACCTACGGACTGGAACGAGGCTACCTGTGGTGCCAGGTGCACAATGCTATTTGAGACTATTTGGGGGCTGTTTTTACCTATCCAGAGCGGATGGTTCAGAGAGATAAGAGTTCCAGCCCTGGCCTGGACTGTGAGAGTTGTCACACCCAGGGGCTGATGCACTCTCCCTATGTCGCTGGACTTGTGTAGTGGAAAGACTGTCGGATGAAATTCATCCACCATGGAGGGTGAACAGAATCCTTAGGCATGATGGTGAAATGGACTCGAATAAAGAAAGGCTAACTGGATTCAGTTTCTTGGACGTACTCCATTGCAAATTTGCGTCCAAGAAACTGGATCCAGTGATGCACTCCCATTGCACAATTCTTTCAAAGATCAAAGGAAGGCTAGATGTAAGGATGCCTATATCAAAATTTTGTTAAGGCTTACCTTCCTTGTCACCAAGCACATGGACTCCCAAAGAAAATGTCTTGGGTTGACATAGTAAGACTGACCACTGGAAGATGGCAAGGTGAGAAGATGATTTTCATTCATGAGAACGAGTGTGGACCATTTCGAGGTTAGAACTGTTCCAAAGTAGTTTGCTATTAATCAAGAATAAATGAGGTAATGAGGTCAAGAAGAATGTTAAGGTAAGGGAAGTTTTTTGTCTTGCCTGAAACTCTATTTGCTGTAGGTTTCCATATTTTCGACTGTTGTGTTAATGTTGTAATGATTATGATTTAGAAGTGTTTGATAAGGAATAAGAAACATATGGTGGATCTTTATTGAGAAATATGTAGTTGATTTTATATATCTGAATTTGTTTATTGAAAAGTAAGGTGGTTCCTTCATTCTCCCATTGAACGATAACACCTGTGATATTCCCAAAGTTTAACAGATTTGTGTAAAGACCTGTGTGATGTAATATGGAAGTGTTGATGCTGACTGAGTTAGCTTCAATTTTCCTCTGCTGAGATCAGACAGAATGGTTCATGGTGCGGCAGCTGGCCATGGATTGAGCCGTCCTGGAGAGCTGTCCTGATGAGTCCTGTATGACAATAAGAACACTGAAGACTGAAGTGCAGCAGTAGATCTCTCGGACATCATGGAACATCCAGTACGTTTATGTAGAAAGTGAGTTTCACCCAAACTAACACCTATAAATGGACTTGCACCCACACCACACCAATTTTAATGACATGAATAATGAATATATTACTCAAGAACTGTTAAAAAGGGTCACAACTGTTATAAACTTGTAAATTTATCACAATACTATTAAGCAGTACAATAGGAGACCAACGTTAATAATTGTGACTGGAAGGGAGGAGATAGTCTACACATAACCAGTTTGTATAATCATTGTGGTTCCCTAGCAGATGTATGCAAACCTAATATTATTTTGTTTGTCAGACAGTATGCAGATTTGTAAAGTCCACAAATTTTGTACAGATGTGATAGTGTCGCAAAGATAAAATGTAGGAAAGTTATTATTTTATTTCTTATTGTTTTTGTTCGTATGATACCTATTGGTAAAGGTGGGAAAAAATAGTATAAAGATTTTAACACAAACATTCACGAAATCATGAGAAATTTACGTTTACAAACAACAAAACATGAAATAAACATTAATTTTAGAATATTATGAAATTGGTTTGTTGCAGGTGTAAATATATCTAATTTTTATTACTTAATTACAATTTGGATGACAATTTTTTAGAGCTGGGCCGAACTTTCAAATTTCGAACCGAACCTGAACTTGTAAGCTAAGTTTGATTCGGTTCGTAGAAAAAATACTTCAAAAACAAAAAGTTTGAGTTCAGTTCTAAAAATAAACAAAATGTTTGAGTTCGGTTCAAAAATCGGCAAGCTGTAAGTAATTAACGAACTTCTAAACAAACTCACATTTAAAACCTATCACACATAACATTCAAGCCTGTAAAAATATGTGATTGTACTGTTTACATTGATACAGAAATCTGTTGTCAACCTCTTCCTTTGAAAAGTCTACATTAGGAAGGAGATCAATAGTGCAACACTATAGACAAGATGGCTTCACCACACCTTCATGCACAATTTTCGTTCAGTTTGTGTAATGTGTGCCTGGCACAAGCAGCACGTTATTTATACTAATATGTTTTTGTATGAAAGTGCGTCTCTGCAACTCGAATCTTGACTTTGACCGGAAAAATATTGCTCCTAGTTCGTCGTAATACAGTGGAACCCCTGAATTACACTTCCTGATTCTACACTTACCTGTCATTTACACTGTTTGTATTTGGTTCCATTTAATGATTTTACATTATAACCTTCCCTCAGATTACACTTTCCTGCATTTTACACCATTTTTTACTGGTCCCTTGAGAAGTGTAATTCAGGGGTTCCACCGTATGTTGTTATGATAAGGTATTTTCTATAGGCCAAACTGATTATATTTGATTTTATTTCCGATATTGTATATGATTTCAACGACAAATACCACTTAAGGTTCTTTTAAAAAAATTTGAAAGGACAAATATTTTTCACTCTTGCAATAATAAAATAGGCAATCATTTAGTTTACGTTTGGTTCGAGTTCTGTCAATAACAGGAAGTTTCTGTTCAAATTCAGTTTGAGGACCATATTAAAGGTTTGGTTCAAGTTCGGATTCGAGGGAGCTATTGCTACACTAAATTCGAGTCCGGTTCGTTGTAGAAATTGGAGTTCCCCCAGCACTAAAATTTTTGCGTGTAGGGGCCTTAATAGTATTACTAACTAGAATTATTAACTTTAAATCCTTAGACAAAAATTTAATTTTGTTTCTCCACAGATCAATGGTAAAGAAACTTGATGATACATAAACATAAGCTACCAACAGTGAAATTCATCAAATGCAGTCTATGCTGTTTTCAGTTATTATTATTTAAAATATCACTTCTATGTGGACAGTTACTTATTTTGCAAAATTATAAAATTGTTTCTTACATAGGCCTGATACAAATTCGTTCAATGTTTACACACACACGAAAATTTACACACATCATACACAAAACGACTGTTGAAACGCACATAAGATGGAAGAATGGACAGACAAATGAATAACGAATAGATGGCTGCCATTGTTATTTTGCTTACATTACAGAGGGACGTTTACTTAGTGGAACAGCAGTTTCAAACAATAAAATTACCTATTTTGGTGTTTATGTTTACAGTTAAGAAATTCAATAATGTTTTACTACAGTTGAAGATAATTGTACATGCGACACTTGCGTGCGTTTGATATTTGAAAATTGAAATTGACTGTGGCAGTGACAAAACTTAATATTGTTTATTAAGTTGTTTCCCGTAACTTAGTGACATCAATGCCAAAATTCAAGGCTGCCCCTGAGTCTCTGGCAACAGAATTAAAATCTGAAGGTCTGTATGCGTCAAATAAAATTTTATTTTGTAAATGGTGTAACTATAGAATGGACTTTGAAAGACATGACACTGTTTTAAAACCTCTACAGAGCAAATATCATATAAAGGTGAGGTCAGGTAGTCCAAGTACTAGTGCTGCTAACAACAAACGCCTCGCCACGCTAGAAGAAGTAGCCACAGTTGGAATGAAAATGAGAGAGGACAGTGAAAGTTTCATTTTAAAAACCACAGAGGCCTTCATTTCTGCCAAAATTTTGCTGGAAAAGTTGGGTAATAAAAAACTCCGTTCATGGGTTAATGAAAATATGAAAGGAGTTGGAGATTTTTCTTCCGATAGTTCCCTCCGAAAAACATATGTACACAAAATAGGAAAAAAATACAACACAACATAAAGAATGAGTTTGTATGTAAGGGTATTTGTGTCCTTTGCGACAAAACGACAGACAAAGGTGGAAAATGAGTTTTTAATATCCCATTTAAGAAATTAGAATTAGCAGGTAAACAGACCCCAGAACTAGTTGCTTCCATTGTACTGGATGCAGCAAGCCATGTAAAACGTGCAAAAGGCCATTCTGGATACTCACAAAGTACGAAGTAGAATTTAATTCAGTTAGGGCTATCATAAGTGATTCTGCTCCTTATACAACAAAATTTTTCTGCAATTGATTTGGTTTGCTAGAAAATGCTGATCATGTCCAGTGCTGGGCTCACAAGATGCATTGGTGGGCAATACGTGGCAGTGTACTTTGACTTAACTTAAGAAAACAGTACGTAAAATCAAAAAGCAATTTGTAAACAGCAGGAAAAGAAAGAACCACTATTGTTCTTACTTATCAGAAAAGTACGAGCTATCCAGTGAAAAAGTCAAGGTTTTTCCTGAACCAGTACTGACAAGGTGGAACTCTTGGTAGTGTTCAGTGCTTTACATCAGCAGCTATTTGGATGGTATGGTAGAGTTTTTTACATCTGAGAATGACTGTGATCTTGACAACAGTGGTATAAGTTAGTTGAAAGACAGAAGTTCTGCAGAGCTCTAACAAATAAAGATTGAAGCTAAATTTGTTTTCAGAGTATTGTAAACCAATTGAAGAACTTAATACTTTTCTTGAAGGCTGTCATTATGCTACAGCACACATCCTGTGTGGTAAACTCGATGACATAGAGACCAAATTGCAGCTACTAACTGTAGGGCAAATTGAGCAGCTTAGTCAGTGTATCATTACTTTATTCGATGAACTGTCTACTGTGAAAAAAGCTGAGAAAATGGCTCTACTGAAAGCAGCAGCAGTGAAAGCACATTACAAACTTCAAGATATAAGGAAAACTGATCCTGCTGCAAATATTTTTACAAGCATAAGTGTCCCAGAAACATTACAAAACCAGTTCTGGAAAACAAGTTCCTACTAAGAGACATGAGTAACATACCTATCATTAAACAACTGAAACTTCAGAAATTTTTGGAAGGTTTTCATGTGATGAGAAACACTGTAATACAGGAGCTAGGAAGGCCAGACTGTTCGCATGCAGACATGGTGACACTTCTGTGTTCATTAAAGACTGACCATTGTGATTTTGCTGATGCTTGTTTGAAAGCATTGTGGTTGCCGAGTAACGTGGACAGTGAGAGATCTTCCTCACATTACTCTCTCGTAGTGAGTGACAGATGTCGCAAGCTACTGCCAGAAAACGCAGAAACATTGATAATGGTCAACTTTAACAAAGACTGACGTGTGTAATAGTTTGACACAGTGGTGAAATTAATTTTGTACTTAACTGACAGTCCATGTAATACTGTAAAATACATAACTTTGTATTATCTGTGCATATAATCGATATGTGGTGTTAGATAATGGATGCAGGCCCTAAATAATTGTCACTGAAAATTTTTGTTGGTAAATAGAGACAAAAACACAATTTTTCTATAAAACCACTAAACACCGAAATCACTTATTTCGAAAACCAAAATGGCAAAATAATAAAACTGAATTTTTCCACATCTACCAATTGAAAATGGTTCAACGACATACTTTCAATATTGGTTTTGAGCTTACAGTAAACATTTTATTTGAGCTTACAGTTAAGTGGTATAAAGACAGGTTGTATGGTGGTGTATTTTAGTTACCTTGACGGCAGACGGACTAGAGAGGTAGCCCACACCAGGAAGTTAGTAGAGTTTATTGCCTCTACAGCAGTCGGTAAATACTTGGTGTAATTTTGTTTGCTGTGTAGGCGGGACAATGTCCAGGCAGTTTACATTAACAGGTGGTCATTAGCCATGTGCTATCTGGAAATTTCAGTGGTAGAGTGATCGTCTTGCACTTCTGGAGATATCCTGCGTATTACTTCCCCCATCCCCCCTTTTACATCAGTGTTCACCTCCAGATGCTTTGATGAACCATTCAAGTGTAACATTGCACATAGCACTTCTTCATTTTCTCTGTAGTCTGTAACCGCCGGCTGTACTCAGCTGGTATCGTGACGTTGGAGAGGCTGGGAGAAAGAGCATGTTGAAAAGAGAGTAACTGAGAGGTGGCTCGGTGGGCGAGGCCGCTTTGCATATGCCAGGAGGGGTGGCATAGCCTGCTAGAGAATCAATAAGTGATGAGAGAGAGAATGAATGAGGATGCAGGCAGCAGGAAGCATGGAGCGCTGGGCCAGACGCAATAAGCACGTCCGCTAAGTACAATATTTTTATTTTTTCCTTTTTTTCTTTTGACAGGACTGTTCCTGAAAGAAAATTATGTAGTCTCTTTCTTTAGTGTATTTATAGGAGTAGTGTTCTAATACGAAGGGTGGACTTCTATCCTGAGACTTGTCGCTCGAGGAAGCCTGTCGGTTGCGCGATGCAAAGTTAGATTACTAAGCGAATCAAGCGCGGGCTTGTTGACTAATATTTTTCCTACATTTCCTAAGGTAAGAATTATTTATTTCATCATTGCAAATTGCCATTAGGTTTCTGGTTCATTATGTATTCAATTGATTTCATTGTACAGAATTTTCATTTCTTTTCTGGAATACCTTCTGTTTTGTTTATTTACAGTTGAAGGACCTTGGACTAGTAAACTGCCCGCCTCTCATGCAGCAGAAAGGTAGTAGGATATCCCTCCCCTCTTTCAATTATTACTTAACCCTGCCTCACCATAATAGATCTCTATCCCCTTCCTTCCTGTACTTTATGTACCTCCACAGTCAAGCAACCCATACACTCCCCCCAGTCAAGAAGTGTCTGCTCACCACCCCATATTTTATTCCTTATCCCACACCAACACATATACATATATTAACTTCAAGCATGTTTGCAACATCAAGAATGTACAAGTAACTTCCACTGTCACTGCAATATTTATCACTCAAATATTTTTTTCCATTATAGTAGCAATATAAATAATTATTGAGCATTACTGTATTTACTCAAATACCACTTGCACAATTTTACGTGAAATATTTGTTCAAAAAGCTTGATACGGGGCTTATTCGAGAAAAAAAAATCGAAAAAAAAAAGCATAGATTGTACTGAATCGCAACTTGGCAAGAACGCATTCTGATGTGACATGGCACCGCTGTTATCTATCGGAGTACCAGTACACGCGCTGCCCTCAGTAGTTTCTTGTTGGCTTGGGTAGCCATATAGATAAGTATGTGCTTGCAGCATGTAAGATGACAAAAAAAAGGGAGAAGTTTATGATTGTTTACTGTTGCAGAGAAATTAAAAATAATCAAAGGCGCTGAAGAAACAGGTAATCAAGCATTTATGTTTCAGAAAATTGTGTATGCGACTGGAGAAGAAAAAGGGATTAATTTTTGAGCAGTAGTGGTAGCTGTAGGGCATTCAGGATTGTTTTGTATATTCCAGGGATGATAATTTGATGCAGTATTTTTTGTTCCGTTTCTTTATTCACATGCAAACATGTTTATGTTTAACATGGCCATAGCATTAACGAATATAAACAAAAGAATGTTGAGAGTGGCCATTTGGATTCATTGTTTTTATACCAATTTAATTAAACGTTCAACAATCAACACCCGTTTGACGCAGTAAACACCCAAAATATTTTACCTGCGTTATTGTCTACGGCACTTAAGAATTATTTTGCATACTAAACTTATTTGTAAAACGAGTGTTTCAGAAAGACACTATGCCTGAAAGAATGCTGAGATGATCGGCCATCAGTAGGCCTAGGCCAATGAATTTCTAGACATTTATTTTTGAACAGTTATAATGACTCAAATCCTGCTCAACTTGTAAAAATTAATTACATTGAAATAGATGTTTGTGACAAATAGCAGAATTTGAGTCATACTAATTTCATTTGAATGTTTGGTGCGTTGCTTTCATTCAAAAATACAATCAAACCTCTATCCATCGTTTTTCAAGGGACCAATGAGAAAAAACGATGCATCCGAGAAAACGAAACATGCGGGAAACATGCAACCCCCCCCCCTTTCTTAAAAAAACTAAAAACATAACCTCAAAAATAATTTTTAGTAATGTCCACCACATGAAAATTTGCTTCAAATATGTGTGTATTGAATATGGTCGTAGCTTCATTTGTATTACCAACGATCTAGTTTAACGTCAAAGGTGGCAATCCGAGACATTTGTGATGTCAGCATACTTTTCACCGGGACATTTCTCTACCTCCTTTATTATTCCAAGGCATTCTTCAAGTGAGGGAACAAATTTTGAAGGCCGCAACACTTACGGCAATAATTTATAAATACATTTCACAGGCCTTAAAATAAAAATAGTGTACTCCACTTGTTAACAAAATTCAAAAAAACTGTTTCTATCTAAACAAAAAACGTAACAAGAATGAGATACGTATTTACAAGGCGAAACGTAACCTCTCCGACTCGTGCGCTTGCGCTCGGCTGCCTTCGGCTGTACTCGGAAGTGCACAAAATGGCG
>PNEQ01059320.1:0-58966 GCA_003012365.1 Medauroidea extradentata
AAACAAGGACGAGCAGACGCCGCATTCCTTTCTCGGAGTAGTGCGACGTTGCCAAACATGTTCATAATTTTACATTGCTCGTAGGGGCGTAACGGTTGAGCTTTGACCCCGGGTTTCCCATCTCAAATTGCTCACCACAACCACCCCTACCGTCCCGTACGTTATCGTGCAGGACTTTTCGAACACCCTGTATATCTTAGATTGAATACGTATTGTATACCGGCAAACTTTGTAGGGGAATAGAATATAAAACTCGATGGTTTTGTGTGTGTGTTATTTTATTTTAAATCATTATCTATAATATGTTGAAACGATTTGAGATTAAACTGCGAATCTATAAAAGGAACAAAGTAAGTTTTTTATGATACTTTATTGTTTTCTACTATATAACTGTCCAGATACACAAAACGTGCGATATATCAACATTTAGACTTTTAGGTGACTTCTAATCTGAATATTCTGCAAGCTTTATATGAATATGATATTTGAGAAAGATGCATTTTAAGTGGTTCGGTATCCAACCTATTTTCCACATACGAATTTGCTTGTTACTATACGATACAGTTTTAAATTCGACTTCTACGACAGCAAATATGTGATAGTATAGCTTATAGTCCAAACATGATACGCTAATAGGCTGCCAAACACATTTCATGTTAGCTTGTGAGAATGTACTAGAATTATACACTAAAGAAGGCGATTCTAAGAAGCTATGATGTGAACTTAGTTTACATAAAACATTTTGTTATTAGTTTGTAGTTGTTGCTTGAAAATTCTAGAATAAGTTTTGGATGTGTATGCAATTAGTGATAGAATACGACCCTTGATTTTCGTGAGAATAATTCACACCACTTTGTTTCAATGCCTTGCGTGCACACCTGCAGCTCTGCTTTGTGGTCTGTGATTGGCTGTTTTTAACTGTCAGCGTCTTGGGGGTTCTCCTCATGAATAGAGACATGAACTTTTCGCGAAAAGAATTTTGCCCCACTTTGTTCCAGTGCCTTATGTGCACGTCTGCAGTTCTGCTTCATAGATATTGGCAGCGTGCCTTTGAACTGTGACATTTCTCATTTGACTGTACCAATTACAATAAGGTTACTGTAACACCACACGTCTGTGATTTGCGTGTAAAACCCCACGACACACGAATGTCAAAACATCCAATCTCTGACCGTGAAGCAAGTCTGCAGACGTGCACGCAAGTCACTGACACAAAGTGAGGCAAATTTCTTTTCGCGAAAAGTTCATGTCTCTACATGAATCACAGACGTGTTTCTTTGCAGGAGCCTTGTTCTGATTGGCACAGTCAAATAAGTGACGAGTCTACGTAAAAACAAGCTGCCAAAAACTACGAAGCAGAGCTGCAGATGAGCACTATAAGGCTTTAAAACAAAGTGGGGGGAAAGTCTTTACGCGAAAATCAGGAGTCCTTATTGATAACTGCTTCCTGAGCACAGCTATTACCACAGACTAAATAGTAATACAGACGTGAAATGACGTGCGGCTCGTTTGATATAGGCGAACTTGGCCGCTTATTGGCTGCCCGAGGCTGTAGACTCCAGCCCCGTGTCTGTTTGGCTCCTGCATGTTACTACAGGTTTCCTATTGGCCTGGCTGCCGACTAGCAGAGCAGCTGCCTCACGCTGATTGGAAGTAGGTGTTTCCGCCATGTTGCTGGCCAGGGAAGCCATTTTGCTGGCGTGTGTGACTGAGTTCGCCTTCCTGCCGACTATTTCACTTATGTATTCCTAAATATTCTGTGCTATTACCTTTCCCAGATTGTTTATTTTCATAAATAAAACTTGTTAAGGGGTTGAACATTTTATTTTAAATTCATGGGAAACTTCTTTTTTACTTTGTTTCTAGTAAAAATATTACGTAGTGCGTTTATGCAAAAAAGTTAAAAAAAAAAAATAAAAAATAAAAAAATGGGAAGTGATCTTCGAACTATTGGATACATGTTCGGTACCCATGTGTTTTTCTGCTAGAGATAACCTCAGTTAAGGTGGCAGCCTTGGTAGACATATTTTGTATGTTCAAGGCCTAGAAATCTGGAGCTAAGAGCGACACATCACGCCTCACTCTGGTCTCTAGGCACAAGTCACTGAACTGACCCTATCGTTTTATTAAGTGATATGAAAGATAAAGATTTATTGTACACGCCGTTTTTTTTTATATAGTTTCTGTGGCAGTATTTACAAATCTGAAAAGGACAGCGAAAACGCCCATTTTCGGTCCCGACAAAATAAACTTATAAAAGTGGAGGACCTGGAAATGGTACATACACGCTTGCAATGTTCTTTGAATGTTATTCATAAGCATACATCATCCTCGCATGATAAGAAGTTTCCGAGTAAACTTTAATGGACCAAAGCTCAACACACCGTAATACGGTCTGGCAGACGGCCCACCTTTAAACTCAAAAGACGTAGGATATTCATACAGACGACCTACGAACATCGCTACAGGAGAGCCGAGCATAAATTATAGTATTATTTGGCAACAATGGAAGCGTCCGTATCGTTCCCCTTCACCTGTGCCGGAATAGCTCCAGCAGGTTCAAGTAACTAAGATAGGACAAACGAATCCTTGTTGAAGATTGCCTAAGTTGAGAGCATTCTGAGTAACAATTTATGCTTCGGAAAATGATATTATTAAATGCTTTACGAAATAATAACGTACTAGATTTAACGCATGTAATTAACATATTGTTGATTGTATTTAGTATTATATAAACTACGTTTAATATAGAAACGTATACTTTAACGATAACACAGAGCCAACGGCGAGAAAAAATAAAAAATGTATTCAATTTCGAGTTCTTGTGTTGTTTTCTTTGTAGAGGTTTTTGCTGCCAACTTCGAACGTTTTTGGAACTATCCTCTTATGCTCCTTGAGCAGCAGGTAAGCGGCCCACACGAGGGTAGATGAGTCTGTCGCACGACGTAGGGACCAGCCGAAGCTGACTATTACAGCGAGTTGCATCCTATGTTGCCTCGAGCCCGAGGTCCTGACAAGGACTCACACTTTACGACTGCCCCTTGTCGGCGACCCTCCAGTGGCAGCGCATGCGCGAGTGACTCACTCCCTCCTTCCGGTTTTTTTGTCGCTGCTGCGACGACAACGGAGCCCTGTGAGAACACCCCAGACTCCACACGTCACATAACTTCTGCCACCTCTAACGACTTTTCTTTCTCTTCGTGATCGCTAGTTGCTACCTCCATTTTCCGTCGGCCGGCAATTTGACAGTTGCGCGTGAGCGGGTCAAAGACGAGCTTGAGTTGTTGCTTCCTGTTCACTTCACCTGTAGATTCGTCCATTTTATGTTCATCCCCTCCCCTATCCTCTCGCAGATATGTTTATTTCCACCTTCGTTATCTACATCGCTGCGAAGATATAAAAGAGTTGGGGAGTTTTTGTTACCATAACAACGTCCATTTGTCGTCAAATGTATCGGAATTCGATGTCGCAGCTGTTGGCCCCGATCTGTTGTTGTGTTCGCGGTAAGTGTTTGCGGTGCTGGCAGCGAAGAACGTGGACGATATTTTACATTTAGGACATCGCTGTGTTGTAAAGTAGCCCCCTCACTTCTCCACCCCTTTTTGATGACCAAAGAGCTCAAATGGGGCGTGACTCTCATAGGATTGTAATACCCAGCTGTTGGAACGGGACAGGAACTTTTATCTGGCGCTACTGAGGCCCTTTTTATCCACGCATTGCCAATGATTGTGATTGTGCTAAGCTGTTTTTCGGGAAAAGATAATTTAATCCTAGAAAGATCGTGTCACCTTCACGAGCTGATAAGCATTTTTTCGTTGTTGAATATAACATTATATAACGCCTAAATAACCAAGCATATTTAACATAACAGTCAAGCATAGCTACATTTTGTAACACTGCAGAAATTACTTCATATCTCTCTCTTTTCCTTTTTCGCTCTCTTACTTATTTCTATACCGCTCTTTTTTCTGGTCTCTTCACACTTTCATACTGCATTGTGGGTTAATATCATTCCTCCAGTGTCTTTTGGCTCATCACAGGGATACCCACGGTCTTGGTAAATTGTCTTCCCATTGGTTTCAGTCCGCGAATACACGCTCCTTTCAGTGCATTTTCTATTTCCAACGTGCTGTCTCAATTCCCAAATTTACTCAAAGTTACTGACATCTAGTGATGAGATTTTGTGCGCTACTGTTTAGGCAGGATAAAAACTAACAATCATTCGGATAAGAGGCAGTAATATAATCCACTAATATATTTTATGTTTTTCTGTTATGCCTACGGATGTTGAAAGGTTGTTTTAAACCAGTAATTATTTCCCTCTCTATAAACGTATCATTCAGTGCCTTTGTACCGCGTCTCTACTGGGAATCGTGTTTAAACATATCAAATTTTAACAACAGGAAATTCCGGAAATTTTTTGTAAATTTACTTGACACATGTTGTAAACTTTAATTTTCAAACAAGCAAAAGTTTATAGACTGTCCACAGAAAGAAAAAAATTTCGTTATAAATGTTCCCTGCCAAACTGTTTTGTAGTAAACAAAAAATAATTTTTTTGGTGGCCACAATTTTTTAGTATTAACAACTAATATTTTTGTGATGAGCACAAAATACTTTTAGCAAAGTATTTTTATACTGCCACAAAATATTTTTTCTGTACTATGCGTTTGACATATTTGTTTTATGTTACATATGTTTTTTACGTTATTTTGTGTAACATAAATGTTGTAGACCTAACGTAAGCTCCCCGTTCGGTCATCATGATATCAGTTTTCCACGGGTTTCCAAATTTACTTCTTGTGAATGCCGGAATGGTTAACCACAGACCATGGTCGATCAACTTACATAATATAATTCGGGAAAAAATGCGGTCACCGAACTTTTGCTTTGCTCATTTCTTCAACTCCGGTTATTTATCTTCTTCATCTGAAGTTGGGCCTTTTGGTCCGTTACGTCTCCTTAAAAATTGATCAAACCATTTCTAATGAACTTCCTAAGGACCTTTAGCCTCTTGGTGTATACTGTTGTATTGTTTTAGCGATTCTTGAATCTGACAAACGGTTTATGAGTTCTTTCCGCCTTATCTGGTTTTGTTTTATACTGTGTCAATTTCGTTTTGCGTATCCACTTCAGCTCGAATGTTATCTTTTATTTATCCATTAAAGTTTAGTGTTCATTTCACATTCTTCTATTCTCTTTTCATCTCTTTTCTTCAGTATACAGTTTTCGCATTCATGGAGCAGTGTAGGTATAGCAGTCACCATATAGAACTTCAGTAAAGTATCTTTGTGGACTTCCTTTCCAAACGTTCTGCGTATACAGTTCCACAGGAATAGTTAAAATAGTAAAATATTGATTTTATTATTGCATCCCTTCTAAAATTCATTGCTTGAATCGTGTCTGGCCACAGTAGAATGTCAGAAACCGAAACGAAATCGAAAGGTCTTTGCCTAACAAACTTGTAGTCATGGTATCCAATGATGTTTAAATTAATTTATTTACAGTGGATAAATTTTAAAGAAAACTTGCCTTCAAGCAGGGTGTATTATTATACATGAAATTTCTGGTAGAACTCTGTCATTTGGAAAATTTGGTTATTTTATTTTTAATATTTCATATCAAATATGGAATTTAAAATCTATGAGCTAATTTTTTTAACCTTTCCATCGCAATAGTTCTTAAGAAAGTTTACGTAGAAAGCTTTCTGTTTGAAAATGTCACTGTTCTTTTAAAATTGGCCGGTTGAGGATTACATGATTTTAACAGTAGTTCTGTAACTGCAAGCTGGGCTGACAAAACCCTTTAGGTATTTTACGTGTTTTAAAACAAATTCCGATCAGATCATTTAGCAGTAACAGTACATTTTACAGCAGCCGTTATTCTAGAGGTTGATTTGCTCAGTGGTTCACCGTAAGTGGGTATAGTGTAATAGTAATAGTGTAATAGTAATCTAGAAACGCCAGCTGTATAAAATACTACCTGATAACAATTAATGTTATAGATAGTCACGATTTTATGTCGAAAATATTTTCACATCAGTTGGTTTCTGTGTCTTACGTGCACATCTGCAGCTCTGCTACATGGTGAGTGATAGGATATTTTAACTCTCTCTTATCTTAGATAGGGACAGGAATTTTTGGTGACAAGATTTTTGCCCCACTTTGTTTCAGTGTCTTACGTGCACACCTGCAGCTCAACTTTGTGGCTATTGGCAAGAGTCTTTTGTGCAGAGTTGTTATTCATTTGACTGTGCCAATCAGTACACGGATAACTGCGACACATCACGTCTGTGATTTGCGAGGTTAACCTCCACACGCTGGGTGTTACGGCATCCAGTCACTGACCACAAAGCGGAGATGCAGGTGCGCACTTAAGGCTCTGAAACAGAGTGCTGCAATTCTTATCTCTAGTCATGGGTAGAGACATGCAAAATTCGCGTTATCAATTGGTAGCAGACTGAACTTCACTTTCATATACATAACAGAACGTAATCTGTGATTCAATTGGCCACGAACGTTTATGTGTTGTTATTTACGTGTGTTACGTCTTTGCAGAGATTGGCCTCTCTACCGTGTAAGCATTCTCCGCGGCAAGTCACGACAAGATCGGCCAGCGGGAGACGTCGAACGAGCCTATAATCACTTGGAGTCTAGTCAGCTGTCAGAAAATAACGCGAATTTTGCATGACTCTAGTCATGGGTCTCTACTGACAAACCACAGATATGGTGCCGCAATTGTCTTACTCTGATTGGTACAGTCAAATGAGAGACGTGTTGGAACAAAGACACACTGCCAATAGCATTGAAGCAGAGCTACCGATGACACATAAGGCAGTGAAACAGAATGGTGCAAAAATCTTTTCGCGACAAAATCGTGATTCTAGTTGTAGAATTGATGACGGCAATCAGTAAGACAATATGGACTCGTCGCGATGAGTGAGGAAAGGAATGTTTTGCGTGTTCATTGCCTTGCACGTTAAAATTCTCTGTTCTGTGTATACTCAAGTCCCGAACATTTGTCCATTATTCGCTACTTATTGAAACAGCAGACGGTGAACGAATATACCGGGCTTGAGTATGCGTAGAGTGGTGTGTAACATGCGGATCATTGAACGCGCTAAATTTTCCTTTCCCTAGTGACGAGGTATGAATATAGACATTGGAATATCGCGGGAAAACATGACTATTGGTAGGCTCCAACTTGTTGTGTATAACACAATACGTTTTGTGTCAATATTGCCTGTTTATTCGAAGCACTGTTTCTCTCTTTAACAGACCCAGCTGTAACTGCACAGATTTAAAACAGCGCGTGTTCAATTTTTCCGAAAACTATTCACACGTGTCACAAATCTCACCGTCTAATAATGGTACGGTAAAAATACAGCAGTTTATCGAAGACTGTGCTGACTTCAAATATTATCGCGTTTTTCTAGTGTCTGTGGGTATGAGGAATGAGTCAAGCACCTGCCATGGCTCATAAGCAGGGTTAGGAAAAATTCGCGAGTTCAATTACCTGCATGCTAGAATCCAATGTCCTATGCATACTCAAGCCCCGTCTATAAGTTTATTGTTTTCTGTCTGAATGAGTAGCAGGTAATGGACAAGTGGTAGGCTTCGGTATGCACAGGATAATGGATTCTAGCATGTTGGTCGTTGAACTCTCGAAATATTCCTAGCCCTACTCATAAGTAGAGAGTGGAAAAAATTGCGGGTTCACTGACCTGTATGCTAGCCTCCAAGAATTTAGGTGTCCTCAAGCAAAGAGCAGCTGTTCATTGGCTGCTCGCTGACACAGTGATACCATATAATTGGGCCTGCATTAAGTTGCTATCATATTATTGGTTCATTGTCCTACAGAAGGTGTAAAATACGTCAAGAGCCAATTGTGGAATAGACACAAATTTACAGATGTTTGAAATCTAGTTTGCTCCCAAATGAAATGGCGAATTTTTTAGAGGAGAATTTTGGACATTCAATTACCCACATGCTAGAATCCTTTGTCCTATGCATATTCAAGCCCCGTCTATTCGTTCATTGTCTTCTGTTCCACTGAGTAGCAGCTAAAGGACAAATAGTCGGGGCTTGTGTATACTGTACATAAGATAGTTGATTTTAACATGCTGGTCACGGAATACGCGAAATATTCCGGCCCGTACTCATAAAGCGTTTAGACAGGCTCACGAGAATAAGGTAGGTAATGCAACATTTTAGCTCGAGGTGTTCGAAACGTACTCCGGATGAAGTTTACCTGATAGCTAGGGCCACGATTTTGTCGCGAAAAGATTTTTGGCACACTTTGTTTCAGTGACTCACGTGCACATCGGCAGTTCTGTTTCAAGGTTATTGGCAGCGTGTCTTTGTTCAGACACGTTTCTCATTTGACTGCACCAATCAGAATAAGATTCTTGTGAGTCTGTACGTCTATAATTTGCCAAGGCAAGTGAGAGTAAAATCATCCAACCACAGATGATGTAGCAGAGCTGCATGTGTGCACATGACGCATCGAAACCAAATGTTGCAAAAATCTTTTCGCCATAAAATCGTGGCTCTACTGATAGCTTATTGATAGAGTCCACGATTTTTGGTGAAAAGAATTCTGCAACAATTTGTTTTAATGCCTTACGTGCACATCTGCAGGTCTGCTTCTTGATTATTGGCAGAATGTATAATTGCACAGGCGTGGCTTAGTTGACTTGTGCCAACAGGAACAAGGTTACTGCGACACCACACGTCTGTAATATGTGGGTAAAACCACGAGACGCTGAGAATTTAAAACAGCCAATCACTGACCATGAAGCATGGCTGCATATGTGCACATAAGGTATTGAAACAAATTGTTGCATAATTATTTTCACCAAAAATCGTGGACTCTACTTATTAACTTCTCGAGCATAGAAAGCGCACAGACTAAATAGTAAGACAGACGTGAAATGACGAGGCGGCTCATTTGGTACGAGCGAACTACACCGCTTATTGGCTGCCCGAGGATGTTGATACCAGCCCCGAGTCTGTTTGGTTCGTGCACGTTACTAAAGGTTTCTTATTGGCCTGGCTGCCTAATGCAGAGCAGCTGCCTTACATTGATTGACAGCAGGCGTTTACGCCATGTTGCTGGCCAGAGAAGCAATTTTGCTGGTGTGTGTGACTGAGTTCGCTGTTCTACTGGCTATTTCACTTCTGTATTCCTAAATATTCTGTGGTAAGTGGCTGTTCCAGGACGTAAGTCGCCATTTGGCATGGTAAAAAAGTAAACAATAGACATAACGAAACGACTTCGAAATTAAAGTGAATGCACTGTGTTCAAATTATCAAACAAAAAAAAACACGAAACAAACATTACACGTGATATCAATAAAATAAAGCGTAACGAATGTGCTATGGACGCCGCATTTAGCAAAATATTTAACACGTTTAAAATGTGTAAGTTTTTATTTGTTCGCGCCGTATTAAATCCCTGAACAGCATCACAAACGTTCATCAAAATCTTGGTGATCGACAGAACGTCGTCACGTGACTGAGAAAACCTACCCAGCTCGTCAGCCAAACGATGAGATCCTGTCGTGTTAAGGCTTTCTTCACATAACCGCTTAAATGAAAACTTACAAGCATAAAGTTAACGTTTTTAACTGTTCAACACGAGAACGACATATTCGAGAGGACGACAGCTGAACAGAGAGTTGCGATTGCGCAATTCAGAGCGTACATAACTCTGGTTTTTACTCTCGCTCCCTTATATTTTATGTTTCCTGAACGGGTGCGGCATCTATATATCGACTCGCATTAGCGGCGGGCGGCTGATAGGCGTCTAAAAGTTGCCAGGGAAGTGGCATTTTTCACGGCGTATCGCACGTGGCGGCCGGGGTAAGTCGTCGATAGCAGGGCTGGTAGGCGACAAATACACCCCACAATAGCCGCCCACGCTCCTGCTGCTATTTATCAGCGTGGTGTTGTATCTATGGTCGCGGCCAGTATCGAGCAACCCAGGGGGGCGTGAGAGGGGCAGGTTTATTTCCACTTGACGTTAGCGGTATTTTTTTGCTCGCGACGAGGGGAGGAAGGGTAGAAAGTCCAGAGTCTGGCCTCGCACTGTGTATCATCCACCCCTGCGGACAAAGGGATCAGGGGTGACACTGAAATGATTTCGCGGGCTCGCTGCGGTCGGGGCTATTAGTTTATCGATCCGCCAGTTGTTCGCTTGCACGTATGGCGAGCAGTTCGCGCGATGCCTGTCTTTAAGGCTTGGTTTCACACACCATATTGAATAATTTTATTTTTCGCTTATTTGAAGCTCTGAGAAGAAAAATATTAATCTACCACTATATACCGCTAATTCTGTTTACCTTGTGCTACGGTACAAGCACTGCGATTTAGCTGTTAACATATAATAACACCTCAATATTTAGATGTTATATAATTACACTACAATATTTAGTTGTTATCATATAATTACACCACAATATTTAGTTGTTATCATATAATTACACCACAATATTTAGTTGTTATCATATAATTACACTACAATATTTAGTTGTTATCATATAATTACACTACAATATTTAGTTGTTATCATATAATTACACCACAATATTTAGTTGTTATCATTTAATTACACTACAATATTTAGTTATCATATAATTACACCACAATATTTAGTTGTTATCATATAATTACACTACAATATTTAGTTGTTATCATATAATAACACCTCAATATTTAGATGTTATATAATTACACTACAATATTTAGTTGTTATCATATAATTGCACCACAATATTTAGTTGTTATCATATAATTACACTACAATATTTAGTTGTTATCATATAATTACACTACAATATTTAGTTGTTATCATATAATTACACCACAATATTTAATTGTTATCATATAATTACACTACAATATTTAGTTGTTATCATATAATTACACCACAATATTTAGTTGTTATCATATAATTACACCACAATCTTTAGCTTTTAACATATAACAACCACAATCCTTAGCTGTTAACATATAATAACACCCCAATCTTTAGCTGTTAACATGTTATAACACCCCAATCTTTAGCTGTTATCATATAATAACACACCAATCTTTAGCTGTTAACATGTTATAACACCCCAATCTTTAGCTGTTAACATGTTATAACACCCCAATCTTTAGCTGTTAACATGTTATAATACCCCAATCTTTAGCTGTTAACATATAACTACACCGCAATCTTTAGCTGTTAACATATAATTACACCGCAATATTTAACAGTTGACATTTTATTACACCACAATCTTTAGTTGTTAACGTATAATTACACGGCAATATTTAACAGTTAACCTTTTATTACACCACAATCTTTAGTTGTTTACGTATAATTACACCGCAGTCTTTAACTGTTAACGTATAATTACACTGCAATCTTTAACTGTTAACGTATAATTACACCGCAATCTTTAACTGTTAACTTAATTACACGACAATATTTAGCTGTTAACATATAATTACACCGCGATCAAAGTGACACATTTTTTATATGATATAACTTTGCGGATTATTATCAGCTCAATAGCGATGCTTATACTGTAGCGCGAAGGATATAATATCTGTGGTATATGGATAGTCGCAGATTTAACATTTTTACTCTCAGAATTTAAAAAATCTAAAAATAATTAAATTGAATGGGGCCTCTGAAATCGAGGTTAAGTATCGTACGAGGAGGGTAACCAAGGTCCAGATATCACATCCCGTATACAGATATAGAATTGGACGTCTGAGTAGGCGTCTGTTTGCCCTGAAGAGTGGCTTGATTATAGCCTTATCAGTGTAGTCGTAATAACCTCGACAACTATCCTGCCAGGCTAGACGCCAGGTAGGTGAAAACATTACTTGAACTTATAATTTCTCCCATGTAGGCTATAGGCTCAGCCAAAACCTATCCATTCATAATTATATATGTCATGTAATTATTGTAAAAGTAAGTTTCTAATAATATAGTTTAAAATTGTATAGTTTTAATGCGTTTATAAATTACGTTTTGATACATTAACATGATACTATATGAACTTGTTCTGAAACGACAACAACGTTCACAGCGTTTACGAAATCTCTGTCCCAGACTATTTTGACTCTTCTGTATGTTCTTCACAAATGTTGTTGCTTTGAAGATCTGATCAGATTTCATAGGCAAATTTTTCATCGCTCAAAAACATTGTTACACAGGGGCGTGGTTGAGGTTGTTTCCTCGGCGGGGGGAGGGGATATTTTGGTTGCATACATATTCCTACAAACACGCACACATATAGACATAGAATTATCATTGACTGGGTTTGCTTGTCATTATTGCAGTTGTATTTCAGGATTTCAGTACTGCAGTGGGAAAGTTTGACAGTTTCCTCAGATATTTGGAGCAGTCGGGGGAATGCGTTCCGACCCCCCCCCCCCCTTGGTTCCTAACATACCCTGGTCACGTCTCTGAAGGTACAGATGAAATTTTGTACATGTATGTTTGTTCGTTTTGCTGTTAGGGGCTTACACTTTATTAAAATAAAAATAGGCATGATAATTGATACGACTTCTGTACTTAAATAATTATGCGGGAATGACTCGGAAGACTGTTAAATGCGCTATTGAATTAGGAGCATTTATTCTTGACATCTCTGATATCAGGAGGATTTTCTTGGATACTTCATCTGTGATTAGATGTACATAGAGCTCTTGCGTAAAGTTTGGCAACGACTTCAGAAACTTCTATTTACGTACATTTAATTTATTTGCTGGCCTACTGGTTCCAGTATCCTCTTGAATATATTTATTTATTTTTAAAATTTAAGAACACTTTTTTGTAGTGTGTCCTAAAATATTTTATTTCGAGTTCTCCTTTTAAAATGTTTTGCTCGAACCAATTGAGAACTTTTCAATTAAAATTTCTTGCTCAGGATGGAAAAATCAGTTTATTAAATATAATCTTGTCCCTGTCGTTTTTTTTTTCTTTTCTACGTCCATGTGTTCTGGTGTATCGAGAGAGGTTTTCTTCAATATGTTGTTCCATTAGTTCAAAGATCTCTGTGAAGTGATTATTAAATTTTTTTAGGGGATATGAGTCGTAAACCCGCTGTCTCACAAAAATGCTTTGTATTTGCTTCCCCAGGACGTATTTTAATTAGTGCAGGCCTAGTGACTTTCGTATTTGTTCGGGACAGCCCTCCTTTGTCGACGCGCCTTCTGCTTTGAGCCCTGTGGCCGTTGAAGCCAACTGAAGAAGCTGGGGACCCTGACTTCATAGGCTGGGAACGTGTAGGGGAATTTAATAAACATGACCGCTGCGTGATTATTGTTATTCAGAGTAAAATACAGGACGCGTAAACAATACCAGCACGTATCGCATACAACTTTCTTCGCACTTTGTTAATTTAGCATTTCGGAAAAATTATTTTATTTTTGTTAAACGTACTGACATAATGACATAACACGGTTATCTTTAATTTACAATATTTTCCCTGCTAAGCATTCCTGAAGGCGTATGGCTATTATTGGCGTTTCATGCTCTAAATTTTAGTCTGCTACACCTTTTCAAATTGTTAGTACATTAATTATTTTTGTATAATTTTAATGTGACGTTGTTGGAAGATACGAAATAATACAATCTTTCGTATCGCCCAACAAATGTCAGATAATATGGAAGTAATTTAACATCTAATAATGTAAAAGGGTGTAGCATTTAATGTCAAATAATTCTATACGCATTCTGAAAACAAGTAGAGGGAAATGTTTGATACAGACTGTTGTGCACCATTTCCCTTAAAAGAATAATATAGCTGGGAGACTGGGTGTCTTGTGATAGAACACAACGGTAAAACAGCCTGGTAGCATTTCTTGTGTGCAATCGCATTTCCACAACTATGAACTTGTACATTTGCATATGCGATAGTTTGACAATTTTTTTTTGTGAATTTACAAATGTTTGTATGGTTACAAAACGTACCCAACGATTTCGACCGTGTCAATTTAAACGTAACTTTGATAAGTTTTTTAAAAAGTTAGGCCTACTGTACTTTACAGGTAAATGCCTATACGTTTTACCAACTTCTGAGTAAGTGCAGACATATCGCTGTTCAAATCGCAAAAATAAATAAATAAAATACAGTACCTATGTACAGAAAATACGTTGAAAAGAAACTTTGTATTGTAATCTACGTTATTATTGCTCTTGTTCATTTACTTAGCCCACGAAAATCTCAAACAAAACTACCAGACAGATTTTTATATCAGCTCTCGTTTAAGTTTTAAAAAATTATTATTGCAAAAAAATAGAAACTAATGAGCATGGCCTTAAGTGCGGCATTATAATAATTCTTGTTTAATTATTATCCTACTTGGTGGTGGGATGCGTTTTATTTGAGTAGCAAGTGCATACATATTAATTGCAATCACTTTCTTACGTGCTTAGTTAACAAGCAGCTGCTAGTGAATTTTAAATTTGGGAAAATATACAATGTCTAGTTTTGTTAAATATTTTGTTTTTACATCTGAACACAGTCGCACGCGCTTTTTCTAATGCAGGCATATTTAAGCTGTGTTTTAGGCGAATTATTCGTCAAGTAGTTAGACATATAGTCTACTTTGGTTTTTGCTAATGTCAGTGTTGCTTCAAGGGCGCAACCATTTTCCTCAATACTTCGGAGTGACTTCGAAGTTTGGGGGGGGGGGGAGATATACATAGCGTATTAAGAGCATTGCCTACCCTAATGCCCTGATCAAAGCAAATGCAGGGATGTAGGCTACATGTTAAATATAGTAAGCGGAACTCAATACCTGTCAAACCCACATGTATTCCCTCCACTGGCATTTTTGTTGTTCTCATTGCTGCTTACATTGCTGTAGGATTTTTTTTTTTCAGTATCCAAAACTGCGAACAAATAAGACATTTTATGCCTAGAAACTATTTATTCCAGTAGCATTAGTTTTCTTATCTGAATGTAAAAAATTGTTTCTGTTCGAAAGCGATTCGTGTTTCTGCGAAACTCTGCACATGTACCAATTGTCCCAATGTACAAAAAGAAATCACATTTCGGGTAAAGACGGAATGGCAATATAAAGACAATTGCTCTTTAAAAAATACTATTTCTTAGCTTTTCAAGATAGCTAGAAATGGCCTTTTCAGATTGTCATACTTGAAATTGTACTAACAGGATCTATACGGAACTTAGAAACGTGCACTGAACTTACCTACAGACGTTTACCAATACAATTGCAATAGTCGCCGCTTAAGTCTCGCAGTAAAAAATGGATCGGCGGGAATCTCGCACGCTAGTTCAGCGCTTGGCTCGTGCGTGCTTCGAGGCCGCCCTGATAGCTCCGTCACTTCTGATCCTCAAACGCGCAGGCAGGTGGTGGCCTTAATAAGTAAATTTTATTTAGATGAGATGTTCTTGTGCTTTGTCGTCGTCAGACGTAGGTGCTCGATACTTGGACGCGACGATGAAACACGACTCGTGATGCACGCTGACCGGAGAGGAAAGACGTTCTCGGCTGGCCGCTGCTAGTTGAGCGCGACAGGGTGTCGAGAGCCGCGCGAACTCCCGACAACATATCGACCACGGTCCACCCCCTGCGGCTGCCCTCACCCTCCTCTGGGCCCTATACGACTGTGCTCGACCTTCTAAGTGCGGTCGCGTCATTATTTCGCCGCGAGACAGCGAGGATAGGGTTGCTCGGTCTTTCTCTTTGTTTCTCTCTCCAGCACCTGGGGTCGTCCTATCACGCCCCGTGGACTTTCTGTCGATAACGTGTCCGTCGTGCGAACCTTCCCACAAACTGGATTTCCCGAGGAGACGTGGACATCTGAATGCGATGTTGAAAATAATCAGTTTCTTTACGTATTTATCCTCAGATCTCGTTAGCAGAGCCACCCCCATATCTGGACGCAGTTTTCCTCGTCGCGCCAGTACTTTGGGCCGCAAAATTCTGCAGGGATTTCTTATATCCACCCCCCCCCCTTTTTTTCTGAAATTATACATACGAAGTGCGGTATGGACACTAGGCTAAAAGCATCTCATATGTAGGTGTGGCTCAGTGATATGGAAAAATTATTTTTGAATGAACGTAAATCAAACCTTCAACCACAAGTTATAAAATCATTGTTGTAGTAAATATAAGCCGAAACATAGTTTGCGTCCCCAGGATGTAAACGAGCTTTAAAATCCATGAGACACTTTACGTAATCTTCTACCGTGTATTTTAAACAATCAAAGACGCAAATGGAGCTTCTTTCGTATCTCTGTATTACTGTGCGCCAGAAATATTCACCCGATGAATGAGTGCCGGAAATAATTAAATCGTGTCCTGAACCCATATGAGTCGTCAGTTGTCGGCAGGATGTATCGCGCGTTCACGGAGTCCAAGTGAAATTATCACTGCGACAGCGAGGAAAGGTGAAGAAGGTCAGGGCGTGGCGACGTCTTCGGCGTCGTCCTCGGGCGGATGTGTGACGTATGTATCGACGACGAAGGGAGCGTAGACGCTCGCCTGCCAGCCGGCGGGTATGCAATCCCGCGTAGCGTCGTTGCGCTGCTGATAGCGTGGCGGCGCTTCGCTAGGCGCCTTCCGCTTATCAGCAAGGTCGGGAGAGGAGTGGAGAAGGATGCACGTTCTCGGATATAGGCAGTTCGCGATAAAATTACCACTTTCGAACTCCTATCTACTTTTATTTCTTTGAGCAAATTTGGGTTTTTCGATCACGGGTGAACGTATTTTGCGCTTTCGAAGCCTAGAAGTGCGGAAGTGGTAAGGAAGACACTGCACGCGCATGACGCCTCTCGTTAGCTTCTAGACACAAGTCACGTAACTGGCGTGTAGTCATCTCGCCGACAACTAGCTCTATGAGACAGTCAGTAGTTCCATAAGATTTTATGACTTAATACAAAAAATGACTACTGTTTACGTCTATACCTTTTTAAAGACTGCGTCAAGATTTTCATATCTAGAAAAGACCGCAGAAACACCGATTTTCGCCAACTTCAGCAGCTATCATATAAGCTTTAGAGAGTGATGGAAGACGTGGAATGTTTAATTATTTGAATGCTATTCCTAATCATACGTAACGTATGCTGAGTAATTTTCTAATAATCTTGTGTTGGCTGAAGCTCTGTACTCTGCGCGGTACTGTGGGACAGGCCGACACCTTAATATAAACACAGCACGCTAAGTAATAATCAAAATGTACGTATCGTACCGTACTCAAGTTTTAACGTATGAGGCCACAATAAATGAATTTATAAAATCTTATTCTAAACCAGGTGGTTTTCAGAAGGGCCACTGCGGGGCGTGGCTCGAGCGCCAGGCTAATAAACCCACGCAGCTAAATAAAAACTTTGTTCGCGTTGTCGGTACCTTCTCCAATGTTTACACCCAAGCTGCAACTTAGCGTTCTTGCACCACGATGAAGTCCTCATGTTGCCGAGTTGTCGATACCCAACGGTTCTGATGACGGGTGTAATTACGACTTCTGCGCCTAAATGCTACACCTTTCTGCACCTCCTCGGGAAGATGGGGTAAAGATGCAGAAGGTGCAAAATAATCGTCGCTAGGCGGGTGCTGTAGTTGAAACGTTGAATTTTATATAATTGCAATTCGGTATTTTATCTTCGTGTATAGTAAAATTTTAAAAAAAAAAAAAAAAAACGTTGATGGTTTACAGTGAAATCCAAAAAAGTTTATGTAATTTTTAGATAGATAATAAAGTTTGATGATTCTGGTAAAAACCGAAAATATTAAACGAACTCGTTCCTATTGAACAAATACTGTCAAAGTGAATATAACTATTAGGGATTTAAAAAGCAACATATATATATATTTGTTCATTAAGTGTTATGTTGTTGACTTTTACACATTCCGCACTCGTGAAAAAAAATAACACGTGTATTAAGATACAATATCTACATGTTTGTGTGTAGAAGATGCAGAAATCGACCGACCACACGAACAAAACTGAAGTTCAACGTAGCAATCCTGCAGTACAGCAGCGATAGGTCTTCGTTCGGTCCATCGAGGGGTGATATTGTCAGACGTCCATCGAGTGGACTGGGAGCCGTGGTTGTCGAGGGCCTCCCACAAAGGCGATCCGAGTTCATTTCTTGGTGGGATCGATCCCCGAATTTTCGCACGTAGGAATCGTGTCGGGCGATGCCGCCGGCCGGCGGGTTTTCTCGGGAATCTCCAAATTCCTCTGCTTTTCATTACAGCGCTGCTCCATTCTCACATCATGTCACCCCTCACCAGCGCTAAAGACTTAGATGTTGATTGCTGACCAAAATCTCTTCACTTCGCTTTCATCAAGCGGTAAATAGCCAGACGGAAGAGAGCAAAAGGTAAGTGTGAATCACGTTGACCTTACATCCTGACGCCTTGATAGCAAGGGGTGCAGGGGGGAGAAGGAACAAGGTGAAGATGTTGGTCAGCGTCTAGCTAGGTATTGAATGCTGGTAATTTGTATTGAGTAAGCAGCGACGGGATGCAGAGGCGGCGGAAAAGAGATCAGTCTGAGAAAGCCCGTCGCCACGTGCACAAATTGGGAACTACCCCGTCGGTAATCGAACCCCTCATCGCCGTGGTGGGAGGCGAACGATCTGACCACTACACTACACTACGAAGAAGATTATGCTCACAACACGCTGAGCTGGCTAATATTAAGGGCGCTCCCTACCTGCGCGTTAGAGGTTCAGAAGTGACGAAGCGGTAAGGGCGACCTTGAAGCGCGCATCAAATGATGCATCGTCACAACGAGCCAAGCCTGAACTAGGGTGTAAGATTCCCGCAAATCCATTTTTACTATGGAACATCAAGCAGTGACCATATAATTTTAATGATTGAAAATCTGTAGCGAAGTTCAGTGCACGATTCTATCTTAGTTTCGCATGCGTCCGGTTAGTACATTTTGAAGTACAACGTTCTGAAAAGTCCATTAATTAGATATGTTGTAGGTCTTCGAAACAGTATTTGTCAACGAGCATAGTGTCTTAACAATTACATTCAATCCTTGTACGAAGTGTGCTTTTTTTCGTACGTTTGCACAATGGGAGCATTTGAAATAGTTGCGTAAATAGAGATATTTTCCCGCACATCACAACGCATTTAAAGCACGTCGTAGGCAGCGTTCTTAAGGGTGTTAAAGTGTGATAAAGTCATAATTTTATATTTTTGTGAAATATTGTTAGTTTTGTAGACGATCTTGTGAGTACATTTTACTCTTACGAAACAATTTTAGCTCTCATATTTTTCTCATAACGGGGTGTCAAAGTCAAAATTTGCTTGCTCTGCTGCCATGAAAATAGCGAAAACCAACTGACCTACTTAAACAAAATAATTCACTGCGATATTACATCCCATGAGCTATACGATAAAGGATTTAAATGACCATAACGTAATATTTGGAATTTTTTAAAAAATCGCAACTGTACAGGAAAAAAGTAGAAAATTCAGGAATTTTTTAAAATACAAAAATAGTTCACGGGATTTTTTTAAAAATTATTTTATTACGTTGCCTGTCATGTGTTATTTCACTGTGAATTATTTCACTTATGTAAGTCAATTGGTTTTCACTATTTGCATGGCAACAGAAAATGCCAATTTTGACTTTGACGCACCGTTATGAGAAAACTATGCGAGTTAAAATTGTTTCGTGAGAGGAAAATGTACTCACAAGTATCGTCTATAAAATTAACATTTCATAATGATTTAAATTATGATTTTATCGCCCTTGATCACCCTTAATATACCAGAGGAACAAATGTCGTGTCCAGGTCGAAGACATGATAGTGTGATAAGTAAGATGTGAGACTGGAGAAGCAGTGAGATGAACGCGAGGGCATACCGGGAGAATCACGCTATCTTACTGTAGGCGGTTCGGAATAAAGTGAGCACTCAAAAAAGCCCTACTAAAATTCTACTTGCAGATAATCTGTATCGTTCCGCGCGTAACGGCTAACGATAGGAAATGCCTAGTCTCTCTGGACACGTCACTTGATGTTTGCGTGTGTAAGATAAATTGTACAGTCCCTAGGAATCTATGCAGTTTGATTAAAAATGTTTATTACTGATATAAAATACAGTTATGCTGATTTAGGTTTCTTTTGTTTCAGTATGGTTGTATTTAAATAGGAAAACACACGGAACTATATTGCCTAATTTCGCTGCCAACTACACAAGCAGTAAGGCAACTAGAGTTAATTTTGAATTATGTGCAGTAACAGCTAGTAATATTTTTCAAAGGTTAAATTTTTAGTGCTCACTTTATCCCGAATGGCCTATATATCCCACTACGATAAATACATAATTTTCTGTCCGGGAATTTGCGTCCCACACCCTGGACGACTAGTTGGCGGCCGTTGAGCCGCATTTGATCTGACACGAGAACTAGTGCCTTGATGCCAAACAAAAAAAAAAAACTATCTCCGGATACCGCATCATTCAGCCAGCCAATATGCAAACAGCTGTCATTGAATATGCACCCACATATTTAATTATATACCACCTTATGTTAACAATATAGAAAAATCTATATTCGCTAAGGAACTAAACGTAATGCCACAAAAAATATTTACATGAGTAAATGTGTAATTATTTCAAACATCAATTGTTTTTAACCTATGTAATGTATAAACTGTAAATTATTTTTGTTTGGAATTGTATGTAAATTTAATTATTTACGTATATGTATACGTACGTACCTATGTTGGCATGATGTGTACATGACTGTAATTTGGCATATCTCACATCCTCTGAAGAGAGTCAAAGAGATGATGTAATAAAGAAAATGAAACTAAATAACCAGACAGTTTCGCTCTACATTAAACATATATTATATTTATACACCAGAGATAGC
The DNA here is from genome assembly GCA_003012365.1 of Medauroidea extradentata. Lineage (NCBI taxonomy): Eukaryota > Metazoa > Arthropoda > Insecta > Phasmatodea > Phasmatidae > Medauroidea > Medauroidea extradentata. Next base: position 20,872 of record PNEQ01059320.1, read on the forward strand.
ACACTAATTTTGTCAGGAAAGCGTCTTTGTACTGACACGTGTCTCGTATCGAGTAACCTGTCTCGGCATTTCCCTGCTGAACAACAACACGAAACTTGTGTCTTACAAGCGAAAATAATTTAAATACGTATGTAATGTTTGAAACTATTATAGAATTGACATATTCCAAGGCCAAAATGTCGCTTACTTACTTCAGCGAGAGCTATTAACACCGTGACAGCCTGTAATAGAGTAACCAGGTGGAAACCATAGATAAACTTAATTTTACTTGAACACTTAATGTTGTTGTTACTTCTTCTGTCCTTCAAATTTATCACGTACTAATCTCGTACATATTACGTTTTCACTTGTCGTGCGTTAGTTTCACCCAGACAATAGGAAAAAGTTGAACGGAGATTCATAGCGGTTTACTTTAAACTTATCTGCTTTAAATAATTACTTGTATAATTCAAAACCCTTTTGGCCGCGTGGACGTTACTCATCATGTGTTTAAAATAGTTTTTAGTGTAATAAAAGTCACGAACGTATTTTTTAGCGCTAAGTCTACATATTTTGCTAGTAAATTAAAAAAGGAAATTTTCCGGTCATTAAACTGTTTATTGTAATTAATTTTAGTAAATCTAGATTAGAAAAAAAATCACAATTAATTTAATTTACCAGTACTGGTCATTTTCTAAAATAAAATCTATGCAACACGCTCTATCGTTTTAGGGAGAAAAGTGTTTATGAATTAAAAAAACCACGTAAATGAATAAACTTGTCTATTAATGCTCGTTGCTTCGTATCGACTTTCTTTATGTTCCAGTGAAGAGCCGGAATATAACGCTATGAAATTGATTTGTAAACGCTTTTTTTTTTAACCATCTGTTAACATAATAGAACTTCGAAATCAGTTTCCATTGTGCATAGGAAACATTTACCACCAAGAAACGTACACATTAAATTTTCTGAGTTTAAAAAAGTAAGTTAAATAAAATAAAATTTATAGCGCAACAAAACTTACTCATTGCTATTTATAAAGTTGTAGTGTGTGCATTCATTTATGTGTTAAGCCCACGGGGGTAGCATAAGGTCTGAATGATAGCGAGGGGTGTGAAGCCAAGAGGGGGGATAGGTAGCCACCAAATTGGCGAGCCGCCATACTGCTTTAACCTCAAAAGTTCACATCAGACTGGAATTTTTAATGGTAAATGAATGTATTATGCTCTTTAATAGATGTTTTAGGTCGAAAACTCTGTATTTTAGCCCTGTTTACACACCTCCTAACCAACATTTCCTCAAATTTTTAATTAGTCGGCCATATTGATACCAGCCACGTCAAGCGTTTGTTTGGTTACACTCCCGGCGACATGCTTCACTGGATCCTTCTAACATCTTTGGTTCAGCCCAACATTCTCCTTGCGCCGAAAAGCTAGAGTGATTTTCTCCATGCATAGAGACCATAATGTGTGAATATGAACACCTGAGGCATTTATAAGAAAAGAAAATGTAACTATGTAATTCTCATTCTAGGACAATTCACGATGCCGTACAAATTGTGAGACAGTTCCGTTTCTTTGTGTTGTTTCACACCTCTTTCTATATTGTCTGTTGTGTTTGTATTCGTTGTCTCGTATGGTTCTGTAGTCTGACTAGAAATTTTTTTTTATTTCTATCCTAATTACCTGTATTTATTCCGACTTGATTTTTGGTAAGTAATTTTTTATTTATATTGTTGCTGCATGTCGCATATGCTGAAGTTGTGTTTCTTGAAAGCTGTTTATCTTAGTGTTTTTTTTTGCTATGTTTGGATTATACATTCGGGTTTTAGTGTTAGGTTATTCATGCCTGTGCGTTGGTTGCTTTTGTTCGGAAATAGACTCTTTTTAACAATATGTACGTTGTTTGTGTGGTTTTGTTAGTTTTTAAATATTTCTTTCCTTTGTTTTTCGTTTTCCGTTGTTTATCGTTGGTTTTATCAATAGAAAAAATGTTCTAATCGTATCTCAAGTTACAGCTATTGGAATCGAAAACGAGCATTTCGTTTAGAAATATTTAGATTATTTCTGCATATACTACACATTAAGCAGTGTTGTACATTTCTTAATAATAGGTAGCGTAATTTAATTCTGATGATTTAAACTGCATTGGAATTTGTCTCAGTTCTTCCCACCCGAGTTAGCGTTTATGTATGACTGTGTGAAACGTTTCAAATGAAGATAGTTAACAAAAGAAATATTGTCCTGTGGCGAGCAAGTTTTGCAACTTCTTTCATTGTTTTAGGCCATCTTTCAAACGCATGTTTCACACACGTTCAGGATGCATGTTACTAGAGTTTGGATCATTTACGAGTCGTCAGCTAACTTTGTAAGTTACCTCCCATGTAGGACGATCATGAGGGGCCATCGTCGGGATGGTATACCACTGTTGTAGGCTGAGATCTGGTTCTCGTGCGTTGTTGCCAAGTTCGCATGTGTTGGAACATTAAGATAATGTTTGTGTCTTTGTGTTCTGAACAAATACATATGACATAGGTTGTTTTCTCCGTCCGATAGGTGTTAGGCATTTCGGGAGATTGAATGACTCAGTAATAAAAATTTTACGTAGTGTTCTTACTTCTGGTAGAAGTAGTTTGACCTGTGATATGCTATGGTTTTTATAAAAACTCCATTACATAAGATTACTTTACAGTGGCCCAAATCTTAACTGATGGAGGTACATCTAATAAACATTGTGATACGCCTAGGTTCCTAGTTTCATTCTGTTTCATTAGACTGATATAGGCGCCGCAATTATTTACTATAAAACATCCAGCATGCAGGGTTAAGAGATACATCCCTGCTCTCCAGACCTTCTGTATGACAGTGTAGCTGTAACGTTCGTTTTGTAAAGACAGTGTTTGTGACGCGAGTGTACAGTTAAGTATGTGGCCACCTGGCACGTTGTAAGCTGGCCAGACAACATCTCATTGTTCACGTAGTGGCGAGCTTGCGCGAAAGGAGATTATTGTTGAAAGGCAATTAGTGCACACACTTAATGGCCTCGTTAAGCTGGTGGTAGTTTAACGAGACCACTTATAGAGGTTTAATGAGCATCTTGCCCTTAATCCGTGCTGTTGTGTTATCCTCGTGTATGTGCGCAGACATTCTTCAAACATATTTAGCTCATGGCAGTATTTACGACGCTATTCTGTGGTTGTTATGGAGACAGATTCCAAAGCGATAATTTCGGAATGAAAACAGTTCTGTTTTATCTTTAAAATTGGCTAGAATGCTACAATGTCTGTGTACTGATGTGAGTAATTACGGGCAAAAGTATGTGAGAGATCGAAAGTGATATGTGATAATGAATTAGCCATCTACCTAATTAGTCGTATTTTTTCCCCAGTAATAGGAACAAGTATCACTACCGTTAAATTTTATGAGCAACCATTTTTATGATTTTCGTTGGTATGTGACCACGTGGCAGAGTAGAAGAAAATTATTTAACAAAAAATTTACAGACCTACAAGCTAACACAAAGAATTTGATTACTGCCTTTAAGACATTCACAGAGTAATAAATTGAAATTCCTCTCGTGTACCTTTAGGTCCTGTTATATTTAATTTATTTTAAATGTTTTATATAGTTGGGTATTAAAAATTATTTCCATTCAGTTATAAATATTAAACCGGTAGCTAGAAGAAGGTTATTCCGGAAGGATTTTCATAATGCATGCATTAATATTCTCGTATGTACGGTATAGCCATTAATTAAGTTTTATCGTAGTTTTTTATATGTTTTCAATTAAAAACCAGCTAGCTCTACGTGTACCATAGTCGTGTACAGCGTTTAGACGGATTCGCAACCACTTTTAACGTACGTACGAACACAGGCACGTACGTTAAGTATTATAGATTGGATTCACAACAATGTTTAATCTTGACATGCACGGAAATTGTTTACGGCATAACAAAATGCCGGTAACATATGATTGTTTTTATTTATATTTTTCCGAAGCTAACTAATTAATTTATGACCACGACATAAATGAATTTCCGGTATAAATCAATATTTAATTGAGTCTTCCGTTTGCACATGCTGTGTTCACAACCACCACTTAGCGTACGTACGAAGTAGAAAGTTGATCAACTCTATTACGTACGTACGCACGCTATGCGAGGATGTGAATGCTGGCATGCACATTCGTTGTATCTACTTTTACACGTACGTACGCGCGTACGCTACGTGGTGGTTGTGAATTCGGCGTAACAAACAAGTCTGGCCGTCAAGGAGATACTTTGAGCGCTGTGGCGTTCGGATACACGACACGTGTGTTAGGCTACTTTTATTATTACATCTTCCAGTCTTGCGTGGGCAGCAAGGCTATAATAATGTGCCTTGCCTTCCTGCTATTTGACGATTGTAACGCTCTGTATTTTTGTGCTTATGCATATGTCACTCATCTCCCGAAATCGGTGATCACATACTTGTAATCCCTTTACTGAGAAAAAATATACGGGATGAACATAGTCTGCTATTATTATTTTATTTTGTTTTCGTTACGCGTTACGTCTCGTTGACAGCGAGATCGTTAGAGACGGTTACACACAACTTTACACGAAGACAGGAACTAGAAAAGAAGTTGTCCACGGCTAAGCTAATTCTACTACAGGTTAGAAAGAAAATACGTTTTCTTATGGGAGAGTTTGTTTCAGGGAAAATTTCTGCCAGTAGTTTTGCTTCAATCGCTAACGTACCAGAAAAATACAAAATCGTAGTAAAATGAAATTTAAATAAACTTGGAAAGTACATTAGTTATTTAATTTTGAAGTGAAAAGAAACCGATTTCGTGTTTTAAATTATCAACTTAATGTAACTTAAAATTCAGGAAAGCTCTGTGATTGATCGTTTGGTGCACTAGCGATACCAGCGCTCAAGTGGCAGAAATTTTCCCTGTGCCAAACTTATAACATTGATCTTTCTAACCTGTAGTAGAATTAACCTTAGCCATGGCCTATGTTAAGAGACGTATACAGTAGGCGCTAGATGCAGCGTCTGAGCTACGGAAACAAAACAGGCGATAAGAACTAGATTGGCTCTTACTTCAACGACCTTGTCGCCTTTATGCGCGGCGTGCGAACAAGGCGTATAGTATTTTGGTCGTTGGCTTTTTCCTATGGGACTTCAACCGATGATATCCTACTGTCTTATTTACGTAAAGTGCTTAGTAAAGGCCGGCGCGGGCTTCTCTATTTGAGTTTTACGATTCCGGTTCGTATTTTTTACGTGACGGCGGTCTGGAGAAGCAGTTTTTAGCCATTTTGAGGTGGCCCCGAAACCATGTTTCTTAGCATCATATCAATAAAAGAAAAGTAGAGAAACATAGTTTTAAATGTGTTTTCTTTTCGTAGATAGTTACCGAAAACACGTTTAGTAGCATTAAAAAATAAACTTTCTCCTAACACGTTGCAACTCAGTTCATACGCCAGCTGAACAGGGTTCTTAAGGCGGCCGCCTACCCCACCCTTCAAATGTGTTGCAGCGTGTTCGCAAACAGGTTTATTCTACGAAAATATTCTACGTGTGCCCATTGTGCCAACGTACGAATAGAAAACAAACTTCAGATAAGGTCGGAACCTCATTGTTAAGACGCAATCATAGGGAACTTGCAAACATTATTATCAGCTATCAAGTGGTTTCACCCCAGCCAAATTGTAAAAATCCACATGGGCAAAGCGCTGGATTTACATTACATGGTTCCGCGAAATCGCTCTAGGTGAATACTAGGATGGTTCCTTAAGGGCGCCGTCTACCCGCGCGTGAGAAGCTCAAAAGCGATGGAGCAGTAAGGTTGACCTTACATCTCTAGTAGTCTTGTTGTCACTACCCCACCCTTCAAATGTGTTGCAGCGTGTTCGCAAACAGGTTTATTCTACTGACGTACTTCAAAATGTACTTACCGGATGTGTGTGAAACTCAGATTGCGACCTGCACTGAACTTAGTTGCAGACTTCCCATCAATAAAACTATATGTTCACCGCTCAATGTCCCATAGTAAAAACCGTTCGGTGGGAAGCTTGCACGCTAGTTCAGTACTTGGCTCGTTGAGGCGACGCGGCATTTGATGCGCGCTTCAAGGTCAACCTTACTGCTCCATCGCTTTTGAGCTTCTCACGCGCGGGTAGACGGCGCCCTTAAGGAACCATCCTAGTATTCACCTAGAGCGATTTCGGGGAACCATGTAATGTAAATCCAGCGCTTTACCCATGTGGATTTTTACAATTTGGCTGGGGTGAAACCACTTGATAGCTGATAATAATGTTTGCAAGTTCCCTATGATTGCTTCCTCGTGGAGTGCGTATTGTTTTCGCCGTACCCTCGTCAACTAAGCATCTCGGGACGGCAGGTGGCACATACCCTATGACCTTGGTGTTATGGGTTTGTCTCGTGGAGAGAAGGGAGGGGTGGATACGTGCCTCACAGACAGCCCGACGCTCGCCGTCGTTATTGATGGTGGTCCCGACAGCGCACCTTTATGACGTCACGACGCGTGACGTCGCGCCGCCACCATCAATCACGTCCCGCGCCGTGCGTCGCTTGTCGGCGACTTCTCTCGCTACTAGTCGCCAGCTCCCGTCCACTCAGGTTACACTCATACAGCTTCGCCAGCAAGGCACGGCGGGAGATGCTGTCCTCTGCATCTGGACCATTCCATCATCCACTGAGGGCACCGCCTACCACGCGCTTAAATTACATTGTAGTGTGTTCGTAAATAAGCCATTCCATGTGAAATCTCAGAAAATTTTTTTTTTTGTTTTTGCTCGACAATTTTGTATTAGTTTTATAATTTAACTATGGTTAGTATCATTATTCAATAAGTTAAAACAATTTTTATTACATTTTTTATCTCTGACCATAATGGGTATAGGCCCTTTTGTATAATGGCCCGCGCAGCAAAATCAGCTGTTTCAACAATTTACGAAAAAAATCAATATTTAATTTCCCATTACAGGTATGTAGTTTCTGGTTTTATCAACACATAGGTAAGGGCTCAATCTTTCTTTTCATTACTATAAACAAACTTTCTTACATACTAAACTTGTACTATAGGGGCCTAAAGTTAGGTTTCGGAAGGTTTAAAGAAAGCCATTTATAACTCCTTGAAGCTTAAGAAGGAATATAAGCCATAAACTTTTATTTTCTAATTGACTTTCTCATGCTTTCAAACGACCATGTTTATCCACCCTTACAGTGATCTATAAATTTTCAAAAACTGATAACTTTCCAGTCATGTAAATTGAAAAGGGCTGAGAGGATTTTTTTTTTTTTTTTTTTTTTGTTTAACAGGCACAAAGTCTTGTTGGTATGTAACCAATCCCCACATAAAAAGTTTTGTGGTTCCAACTGGTTTAAAAGTTATGACCACTCAAATATCTTCAAAAAATCACTTCAGGGTTTCAGAAGGTAAAAAAGAGCCATTATTTACATCCTGTGTCTTACAAAGGGCAAACTCAGTATTTAAACTACGTAATAAACTGTAATGTTTTAAATTGCATTGTGGTAGTTTTATTTTTTTTTATATTAAATTTGTAAACTTCGCGTTTTCCAGATCGAAGGCTCTCCTACCGACCAGTAGTAATAAGAGCGGTAAATCCTTAATGCCACCCCGTAACAAGCAACGACGATTCAATTCTTGTTTGCCTTGGCCCCCTCTTAGGTTATAATCTGTATTAGTCATTGTTAGAGACACTGGTAAATCGCGGGAAAAGTTGATTTTTTACTAGGCTCCAACATGCTATGTATAACACTGAAGGTTTTTCATTTATATTGGCTCGTTTATATGAAGAATTGTGAAACTGGCCACAGTATGTTATAAGAAACAATCACAACTTTTATCTTCAAACAAAATATCTTTCAAAACTGAAAACAAAAAAGCCGGATCAAAAATCAAAATCCCAACCTCTCGGGCACGAGTCCAGTGAGCCACGAGTGCGCCGTCTGGTTCGGTGGCGAGGAACCAAGAACACTTCCTTCCTTGCTAACAAATTGTACGCGATTCAGGATAAAGAAAGCACTTTTGGAGCCCTAGTTACTTGTTTTCCTTTCAGACAATGTAAAGATTCCTACCACTTTTTAATATAAACAATGCAGCCTCAGTAACGTTAGAAGTGTAAAGATTGTTAATTAATAAAATGTTAACGTCTGAGGCAAGCAGTAAATAATATTTTTAAAGTTATTCTTCTAGACGAGACGGTCTTCAAATGTGCTCACTTTATCGCGAACCGCCTATACATACCTCGAACCATCTCCAGTGAATATTTTTATTTGTTTATTACTCGTGTGGCAAATGGCAACATTGTGCCTAATTAAGTTGCTACTCTTCACCATTTTCTTTTGTTGCGATTGAAGGGCTGTGCACCATAGTACATCACTGCAACAGTGACAATGCGATAAAAATGACTAACCAATCAGAAGCAAGATCGCCAACGACGATGAAGACGCGTACGGCTGCAATAGAGCATGCTCTAATGTAGCTGCGTTTGTCGCTTGCAAATAAGAAGAAGAGTAACAATTATGTAAATATACTAGCAAGAATAGGAGGAAGAAGAATAATGCCAATGTAAACAAACCATAACAGTGCGCCAATTTAGGCCTTCATTTGTCTCATTTAGCTTCCATTTCTGTAAGGTATGGAACGCCTACAGTCGCAGTATTGTGGAATTGAGCGACGACAATTCGCATGCGGCGACCGCAAATCGCAGCTAGCTTTGGCAACGTTGTACTATTGTACAAAGTCCTTTAGGCACTGTAGTGCGTCATCGCACAAGGAGTCCTCGATAGCAAGACAGATGTCTTTAGAACGCCTAGTAATTAGAGGCGATGAGACGTATGGCGAGCAAGCAAGAGTAGTCTTTACAGCTCGCACGGTCCCAAGCCCCAATCGCACTCGTTGCGTCCTGATAACACAGAGTTCAAAGTGGTGACGTGATTATGTTACTACAGCAAATCGTAGCCAACTTTTTTTTCTCAGGATTTTGGTACTAGGACTACGAATTCGTAGCTATTTGCTGAACAAATTTTTTTTTAAATTTATATTGACAAATAATTTTATCATTCTTAAACATACAAACATGGCTATACATTTTGTTCATTCACTGCAAAATGTTGTCCGATTCACTGGATAATTTCCGACAAACAAATACTTACTTGAGGATTCCTTCAAAGTAGAGTACTTCTCTTATAGCGTAGGACTCACAAGCACTCACACACAGAACACGTAAATGTATAGTCTGGGTGTTTATGCTGGTTAGTGTGTGATGTTCAGATTTTGATGGGGTTACTTAGTTATATTTTAAATAAGCAATTTTATCCCGTGCTGTGTTTGGGTATTAATGGGGGAACCATGATAAAATTTTAAACCAGGCCTCAGATATATAGCCCGATTGGAAGTAGTAAGATGTGTATTTAATGAGGAAGCCTCACGTCTGAATTAGCAGTATTGTAATAATTCAGAGTGACACATGAGTACGACATTACATTCTGATTCCACGTTACACGGTTCTCCTTTCCTTTAAGAGACGTGCACAAACTGTTGTCCGTAGGTACATAATAGTCGGACCCAGTGGCGTATCCTGGTCGCTTTCCAAGGCATGCAGTACCTGTAAGTTCCGACTGTATGCTCTGAGCACGTGGACTCAGTGTACCTACCGGTCGTATCCAATAAACATGTGTCGTGTAGACAGAGGTATATTATTGGAGAATACGTTCTTTGTCTCTCGTACGCTATTGGAAGAAGAGTGTACCTGCTCCTACACATCTAATGGCCCCACAGACAACTCAACTGTTGAGTATAGTTATTGCCTTGTAACACGACCACGATACGTCACTGGTCAGACGTAACGTATCAGTGACAACAAGACTACTAGAGATGTAACCTGACAACAAGACCACTAGAGATGTAACCAGTTCAGATAATTATTTGTTTTGTTTATTTGGTCACTTTAATGTACCCTCGAACAGCACAAGACCTTGATAGAGGATCACGGGGGAAAGGAGATAGGAGTCGTCCAGGGCCTGTGTTATTGCCTGGAGTGATTCCTGGAAAACCGAAATCAGGATGGCCGGAACCGGGGATCGAACTCGAGTCCTTCCGAATGCGAGGCGAATGTTTTACCACTCCCTCTTCACACTCAGTGAATTGGAAAGAAAGCTAGTTCATCATGAATTAAGATACCAATCCACATTATCTTTGGCTTTTAATTGAAAACAAAAACCATAATCACGATGTCGTGACCCAGAATCGAAACTGGGTCCACTTGAATGCCAGTCCAACGTTTTAACTCGTTTGACGATTTTTAACTATTTTTCATTGCAGTTGTGCTCGGCACGTTCTCCCTGTGTCGTTCCTTCCCTCTCCCCCTTCACACTACTTGGAAAATTATAGATCTTGTATAACAAAACCTTTATGAGAAAATATTATGATGAAATTTTTAGTCCAGTAATTTTTGTCGAGCAAAGTTGAATTTTATTGATGAGTTTTCAGCCCGGAGTCTGGTTTGAACATCAGGGGGAATCCTCTGAAACGCAATCAGTACGTTACAAGGGCGGATCCAGCTCTGGATACTGGAAAACATAGCTACACTCACACCCGAAGCATTAAAAAACGGTGGGAGGGGGGATGGCCCGGGGGCCATCCTCCAGAATAGTTTTGGTTTTAAGGTGCAAAATGTTGCTATTAATGTAGTTTCCAAAAAAAGAATGTACCCTTTTAAAAATTGTAATATTTTTGGGGATAAATTGTGCTTTAAAATTGAAAACGTTTTGCTGATATCAAATAAATTAGGTGTCTTTTAAGCTTCTGCTTCCATATTGTCGCAAAAATGATTGTGTTATTATTGTTGTGTTGTCTTTTATGTATATCTAGGAAAAGTATGGGGAAGTCTTTTGAATATCTTATTTGGCTCTTATTTCGTTTTATTTTTGGAGTAGTCTCGGGAGGGGCCATGGCTCCTATGCCCTCTCCCCCTTTTTGACCCGATCCCTGTATATGTATTGAACGTGGTTTCCTTCAACTATAAGCATTTGATACATTATGTAATATGTCAATGGTGTTGGATTATTTTTGTGATTTTTTTTCATATAACATGTTTGCAGTTACACCTTTTTAACTAGTGTGAGCATTTTAAAAGGTATGCTGTAGATTTATGAATATTAATTGTCTTTAAATTATTCTGTAAAAAATGTTCGTTCAAATTATGGGTATTGTTTGGTCTGGTATATTTTGCAATTTAATATTGAATAATATCAATAGCCACGGACACGCTGAGTGGCAAACAAATTGAATAAATATTTCCTTTGTTAATGCATTTGAGTCCATGAACTGCAGTAGAACTGGTAGTTAGTGTGTATGCGCTTGTTTTAACTGTATTTGCATTCAGTAAGAAGTATGTTATTGATTTGTTACAGGAGGTAAGCTGATGACTCGTGTCAACTGTTTTGTTCTTCTTAGTGGTAAGTTTTTATTCCTTTCTTGTTGTGTTAGTTTAGACAAGTTTCAAGTTTGCAAGGAACAGTGTGTTGAAACATCACGTAGCTTTCATCGTAAATTTACGCACATGCTGAGAAATCGTCTTTTTCCTTTCGACTAAGTGAAAATACTAGTCCCGAAACATACATTTTGTAAGCTGTAATAGTTTTAAGCAACGCCATGTCGAAGTCACAATTTGCGTCACGAAAACGTATAAATTATGAAAATCGACTTACTGAAATCAAATATTTTTTACACTGAAATCACATCTCATTGAGTACTTTAAGCAATGTATAATTTTTATAAATTTAAGGCAAATCTTACAACTTTAAGCTGTTTTTAAAAAATACGAAAATCTGTTTTTTTGTAGCATACATTTCTTGAAGTAGCCCATGATGTCTTATTTCAAAGTGACGTGTTAATTCCATTAAGTCAGTTGGTTTTTGGTTATTTCTACATGGTTATAGCTTGCAAAATTTTACTTTGATATGTTTTATAGTGAAGACTGTTTTAGTGAAATAAATTTCGCACCATGTAATTGCTATCATGATACAAAACGAACTATCTCGTACAAATATAAAGTAAAGAAGCTTTATTAACGAGCAGATTTAATATATCTGGACAAGTATACTTCTATAGATGTTTCGGGATAAAGCGAACACTTTTGAAAACTATCTTACCTATAAATTAGAATAATGGTTTTAAAATATTATTTATTGTGACCTCAGATGTTAAGAATGAGTGACAGTCGCCATCTTGATTTTTTGTATTTTGGGTCATAACTTTTCTTCTGGGTAAATGTATGCAACTTTCACCTAACTCCGGAATAGAATACATACTGATATAATTTCAGACACCGTAAATATATATTTGTCGTCACTTTTATTACAAATCGAATTGCTGTTAGAAAATTCTTGTTACTTTCTTAACTGCAATTCAATATGTAAGAACAGTAACGGAAATTAAAGATTTATGGCGTCTAAAATGTTATCAATATGTATTCTATACTGCAGTTAAGTTAAAGTCCCACGAATTTAGCCGGAAAAATAAGTTATGACACAAAATACAAAAATTCAAGATGGTGACTATCACTCACTCTCAAGAGGGCGTGGTACATAATTCAACGCTAAAAGCATTAATCTATAACTGTAGGTTTCTTGCTGACAATTTGCGAAAATTAAACAATAGCAATTCTAGACAATAGTTTTAGCAAACGTTTTAAATAAAGTTGTTTCCAGTGTTACGAACTTCTGAGACTCAACCTCTGACGCCGGGACCTCGTGCATTTAACTGCGGCGCAAGAGATCACACGTAACGAATTAGTAATTCTGGATAAATATTTACTCATAAATTTGGCAAATACCGTTATCTGGGATTGTCATTGAGTATTTTATCCATATTGGCTTCGAAAAAACCGTAGAAATCAATCTATTTTTTCAGCGTTAATTATTTACCACGCGCTCTTAACTGTTGAGTACCATACACACTATACACTTTGATTGTTACTTACGCTAACACGCTAGTCTCGCATTCGGGAGCACCCGGGTTCAATTGCCGGCTCCTGTCATGCTGTTTTTGGTGTACCATGATTTCCCGTAATTCTGGAATGGTTCCTTAACAAAGGTAGTGGCTGAATCCTCTCCCGGTTCTTGTCGAGCGTCGTCTTTGATGACGTCGCAGTCGACGAGACAAGCCCCTTGGCTTTTTGATGTCACGTAACGCCAGAGATTATAGAAGCATACAGATGGATGTATTTTCTTTGTGTGGCCTTGATATGGAAGAGGGAGGAAGCCATCCGCCATACTGATACGAGAAAAAAGTTGTTGGTTAACGTAGCCACGTGTATAATTTAGCTGTGGCTCATCCAACCATAACCTCATTTCTTAATACACATACAACAAAGTCGAGAGAAACACAACGTTTCCGTGCACATCGTAGTTTTTGAAGTGTCAATGGGATGGCTAATTTTTCATGTAAGTAAAAATTACTTTATAAGTGAATGGAAATATGTCCATTACTTTCCTTTTCTCACGCTAGGTTGCAGTGCTTCGAGGGTGCATCCGAGGGTGGCTGTCTCAATTTGATTGACGAGTGAACCAGAGTGGGCGAGAGTGAGAGTGTACACACTCTTTATTTGAGACCCTGCCAAAGTCAGCTTGGCCTCAGTATAGGTTACAAATGTTTCACTTGTATTTGTCTGTCACATCTGCATAATGCTGCAGTGGTGCTTGTTCCGGGATAGTTCGCTTGATCTACGTGGTGGTGACCTTGGCGACCATCCACCTGTGCGGGGGAGTATGACGTCACCGCGACGAGCAGGGGCGTGAATGCCGGCCAGTGGGGCGGCCAGCACGGAAGTGCGCCTAGCTTCCATTGTTCCCACCGCGGACAAAACAGCAGAGGCAGTCGTTACCGCGCGCTACCCCCCTCCCCCTAACACCCACACCTTCCTCCGTACGGGTTCCATCAACCTTTGTTTTCGCGTTACGCCCGCGAGTTCTAACGGCAATTGGATGTGTGCTCCGCGTGGCTTTCGCCCGCTGTTAACCGTGTGCCGAAAATGACCATTTTTAGTACGGCGCACCACTCGGGGGTTCAACATCCGGTGTTGTCGATTGTGTGTTTTCAGCGCTCTGCAGTCGTTACGTTGCGGCTCGATGTGATGTTCTGCGGATACTGTCGTTACTTATTGCTGCCGATTCGTAAGCTCGCTTGTCACAATTTTAATTAGCTTTCTATGGAAATGTGTCGTAGGTTCCGTTTCCGACGTTATGTCACTCGTTTTCTATCGAAAATACGTCGGGAATTTGTACCTTGATCTAACTTGAGTATTAAATATATGTTTTTAACTGCTGCATAACTCAAACAAGTCAAAATTTACAATCTGATATCTGGAGACCGAACCGGAAAATTTGAGACAGAAAAGTTACCAGTGTGAAGTCCAGACCGGAACTGACCAGGTGACACATTGATGTTCTCATATTAAGATTTTTCAGCCTCAGACCTCTGGTAGCGTTCAGTAATTCGGGCAGTGTTAAATCGATGTTGGGAAAATCGTTAATTGTATGCTATTTGTTCCAGACTTTTTTAGAAAAAAAATGTCGAAACACATCGCTAGCAGCACGTGGGTGATGATATGAGCCACGAAAGAGAAGAAACTTAGTCAACGACAAAGTTTTGATTACATGAAAACAAACTCATTAAGCTTTCAAACCTTCAGTCGTGTTTGTGTTCAACGTAATATTTCATTTCGTAATTTTTTCATGCTGTAAAATTAAGCGAATAACTATACCTATTTTTGCACGATCAAAAGTTAAACAGTTGAGTGTGATCCGGCTTTAATAAAAGTAAAGGTAAGGTAAGTGGGCTGTAAATCTCGTCGACAACGAGGTCGTTATATGTAGACTGTGACACACAACTTGGTATAGTGTCAGGAGTTGTGAGAGGAGTCGGCCATGGCCTTTGTTAAGAAACCATCCAGCATTCGCCTGAAGCGATTTCGGGAAACCATGGAAAACCGAAGTAAGAATGGCTGGAGCCGGGGATCGAACCCGATTAATAGAAGTAAAATTTGCAAGTTTAGACAGCATATAATTGTTCAGGCATTTGTAAAATTGTGGGCTAAAAGTATTACTTATCCATGATAAATTTGAAGAGATCGTGCGATGTATTTGGAAGTAGCATTTATATATAAAAAAAATGAGTAAGTACAAAGTTAACCAATGCGTTCTGCAATTCGTTGCTGGATATTGTCAAACAGTTAGTCTCGCATTTATGTGAATTTGATAGCGAGTATTTTAGAATAAAATTATCTGTTTACTTATTTTTTATTTGTCAATTACAACTTTTCTCATGTAACAGAACTGTGACCAGACGATTGTAGCTTACGGTTGAAGTCACATTCCTTTTAAGGAAACACGTCGTTTGACGTAGAATTTAATAGAGTGGCTGAAGAACTTGCAAGTTCTTTGTGATGTTTTGTTGAATCTGTCTGTCATAGCAGTAGGAGTGTGGTTGACTAGGGGGGGGGGGACGAGATTTATTTGGTGGTATAGCCTTGTTGCATTAGGGAGAATGCTATTAGGAATTTTCGTGTTGTGCACCTAAGCTTTAATAATAAAACTTCAGTTTTACCAAAGGTTTTACGTATGTAAGTATTATTTCAGTAACAAAACTGTAATATAAATACAAATGTTATACATTTTTCATTATAAATTCAGATAGGGGCAATTGCTGAACCCTGACAACCTCAAATGACGTCCCTGCATAGCAGGCTGGAACACTGGTCGTGCATGCAGGTACTAACAAATGGCTCGTAAAATGCGAGTTTTCTCACTCTATTTTTGTAGTCTAAATATTGCCGCCTTCCTATGCTACGGTTACAGGTTTGGCACTTTGCCGCAGCTTCACTGGAGCGGAAGTCTCCTCGCTGCAACACGGTGGATATTTTCTAGACGCAGGGAGCTGGTGTTATTAAATACCGAGCCCGTGTATGTCTCGCTCTTGGAAAGTGACGACTAGAGGAAGAATGGAAGCTGGGTGTGGACTTGCGCGGCGCTTTATGGCGACGCTGACCGTCTTGCATAATCCCCGGCGGTAATGTAACGGCTGTTCCCGGCGCCTCGCCATCTCGGAACACCCCCGCCACTTTTTTTATTGGCTGTCGGCGCGCTAATGTGCTGGAAACGCCGCGAGGGAGAACGATCTCCGGGCTGTAAAACTGTCGGCAAACTGCGGACCAACAACTCACCCCCCTTCTCTTCTACCCCCTCCACCCCTCCCTTATCAACATAGCCCGCCAACACTTTACCAACCCTTCCGCCCTTTCTTTCAGTTATCGCTCGGGTAATGATGGTCTGTTCTGCGTCCGTATAAGCTGATCACGATATCGCTTGCTCACGAGTGATGGATTCCCAATTGTACCCCGCTGTTTATTTCTCTCCGTGTCAAGGTGTAACTGTCGCCACTACAACTAGATGGGATATATAGTTTACTCTACTACAAACCAACAGTCCGTGGGTTAGCCAGCACCCCATGTCGAAATATCGATCTGCACCCCCCCCCCCCTTCCCTTCCTTATTCTTGATCCGACCGTTTTTGGCGAATTTGTCGCTGAGATTTCGGTGTTTCAAGAACACCTTTGCGTGTGCGGCTTGTAAGTCTCAGAAAGTAAATCTGGATTTGACAATAAGGAAGAACTAACTGTTTATTGTCAACGATGGCGTGGAGTGAATTTGAAAAGCCGCCCTGTTTTAGAAGCAATGAGTTACGATTTTGTTACCACCAACATGGAATACACGTCTAAGGCCACGGTCACGCCAAATGCAGAACTACTTCAGTTAAACATGCTCCGTTTTATGGAACGGCTACACAATCTCCGATCTTCGAACGACATATATTCTCTGTTGCTCTCGTATTGGCTGTCTAACAATTATGGCTGCTCTTTGGTGCAACATTTTCCACTCGTTAAATTAAATAATCTTTTGGCTTTAACGTGTTTTAAATTCGTTTTACACCGACGGTAGTGTTGCACTACGTAGCAATATGATATTCAAATTGTCACGAATGCTAGGTATTGATGTGATAATAATTAAATATGTTACATTTAAGGTTCCAATTTTGTTGAGGTATTATCGCAGACATGTTTAGTTTTAAACGAGATCAAACATGGCTGCCGAATGTATTTGGTGTGGCCGTGGCCTTAGTCCAAAGTAGCTATACTTTAGTATCACTACGCGCAAGTTTTTGAATCCATCTTCCCTCACTCTTTATATTATAATTGTTTTCATATTTTCTGCCACATTAATAGTTTTTCCCCTTGCGCAGTCATGCGGTGCCAAACAAAAACACTCGGTACTCCAAGCACGTTCACGGACATTTTCCTTTCCGTCTTGTAATCAGCACGCAATCGTGTGCAGGCCAACCTTCAATGGTCCACGGCTTGAACTAGCAACGAATGCTCCCAAGTTGCGTTCTCAGCCTGGGCGTCGAAATAAAGAAAGGAATGACATCATTGTGCTCCGTCTTGGCTTGCTGAGGGAGTACGGAATTTTATCCTGAAAATATTTTTATTATAAAATGAGAAGCAGAGGGTTTGGTGAAAATTTTATTGTTAGCCGTTTGAGTCGATTGCTCATTTTATTTTTTATATGGACTTTAACTAAAACATTGTCAATATTGGTCCAAAGTTAGTAGACATAGAACACATTTCTAATAAAATAATTAAAATAGCTGAGTCTGTGATCTGTGCATTTATTACTGTCTGCGCACATAAAACGTTTTGGAAAATATTTTTTTTAATTGTAGATTTTTATCAGTTACCGTTAGTTGCACAAAATTGCTTAACATCGGTCAATATTCTTCCTTATGAAGTGGATAATCTTGACTTGAAATATCACGTGTGTATTTATGCAGAATAGGTAATTACAGCTATGCTAGCTCTGTCACCGAGATAATGTTTGCCTATAATTCGAAGTAGAGAACCGATGACGGTTCCATTCCGTACTTACTCCCACAACTGTATATAAAGTTATTAAAATCGTATTAATGTCCAGTCACCTTAACGAGGGCCGGACAGTTTCGAATAAGCCACATTATGATAGATACAGCACTTCCCCGCAGCTAAGTGAGACATTAATGGCCATCATTACTGTTACCTTAAGCAAACAACTGCCATTATGGTACATTAACTGCACAAAAGCCATAGACCTAGTCAAGTTTCATTGTTTGGCTCCCGGCTGCCATTGCTGATATACGGTAACGAACGCAGGCACATTATAAATACATTTTCGGAGATTGGTAGCCTTGTATTTTACAATACTTGATTGCGTAATCTACTGACTATGTTATAAGATGTTTGCTGTACTACTTAAAGCTTTAAATTATTTAAATAACAGTAAGGACTTATTTAATTTATAAAATATTTTCGCAAAGTATTTTGAAAAAAAAAAAAAAAAAACCTCAGTGTGATAAATAAATAGTGTAATATTGGGGTAAGGGGAAATTATCTAAGAGAAGCAAGCTCTAATTAATGTAAATCGAAATTCTTCAGTTTGCCGAAAAATGTTATATCAATTAGCATACTGATTTGCTTGGCTAATTGTAGGCTTTTAAAGTTTTTCGTTTTTCATCTATGATGCTAATATACACCTTATTTAGATTGTCTTTTTTTTTTTTTTCACAGAAACGAATTTCAAGTTTTTCTACTTTTATATTTAAAATAAAAGTGTGTGTTAATTACTGGCAAATATATCAGAGTACTTTATTATTGTGTTTTACATGTGCTCGTGTTATTTTCTTTGTCGTTGTATTTTCGTGTTCGACGTGTAGTGTATCTGGCAGACAGTCTGCGAGTGGACATATGGTAATTCAGCAATGGCAGCCGTGTTTGCATTTAGCGTTGTGGGAAGTGTTCTCATGTCGTTGGTTCCCTGATTCCTTCGCGCAGCGCCGGCCTACAACCCTCAACCACACTAAAAAATACGAACATTCGCCATCCTATTCAACTACCCGTCCTGATAGAACGTTAATTGCGCATGCTAGCAAAAACGTTAGCGATCGTAGCTTCCACGTGTGATTTTCATTTTGGGGGAAAAAAAAGTTCGTATGTTAAGAGTGTAAATGTCTGCGATTTATAAGTGACATAATTCTTACTCAAACACCGTAAGTTTGGTGAATTTGATCATTGGGGCGAAGGAATTGTTAAATGTTTAACGCAATGGTTAGTGCGTATTCTGTGTTAAAGCTTATGATATATTGATAGCTGGTCAGTCATTTTATGTTCCTGTAAACGATAAAAATTAATACTTTCTATACTTTTTTTTTTTTTTTTAATTTCTTTGATCAACTTCACTCCATTGAGCAACCTAGTCTATCGGTTCTTTTTTATTCACGTTTTAAACATAGTAGTGTTAGTAATAAACTCAGTGCACACATTTCACCGAACTCATAATTTAACGTCAAAGGCCGCGATGAAATGTATTTTCCGACTATATTATCCTTGACAAGACTGTCTACAAAAGTGTACATTTTACTGTAACACGCTGTTGTAAATCGTGTATTTTTGTACATTTGTGTTGCTCCACACATACACACACATGTATGTACGTGTATATATATATATATATATATATATATATATATATATATATATATAAGACCTGATGAGTGACTAGGCGAGGATGAAACTGCGGTGGTTTGCTAGCAGGATGTTGCTGAAGGGACAACACAACACGCAGTCCTGAACCCTGACAGGCAAGTGTAAATATTGACCACCCCGGCCGGGAATCGAACCCGGGACCCTTGGCCCAGGAGCTCTAACCGCTGAGCCAAGTGGTCGGATATATACATGTAGGTACATGTCTTTATTTTGTGTAATTTTCTTTAGGTGGAAGAGTAGTTAAGAAGTTTTTCCCCGGACAACTACATGTAGATAGTAATAGCATGTATGTTTCCAACGTCGCGTCGTAGGACGCCTCAGATGACATCAGCAAGTTTTCTGTCCCCCCCCCCCTCGCGGCCCACAGGACAAGTACCGCATGGCCGTCGCTGGAATGCGATCCTCCTCGTGCCCCGGGAACACTATCGGAAATCGGGAGTACGAGGAAGAGTGTAGTGGGTTGAGGGGTTAGCATCCTGCGTGAGAATTGATTTGCACGTGGAGAGGCGGGGGAGGTGGTTTCGCGGTGGCACCCTGCCCCACCGCTCTCTGTCCCAACTCCCACCCCCCCACCCCCGGGCCCTCCATGGCCTCGCCGGCTGAAATATGCCGCAAGAGTGTGTCCCCAGGACCGCCTCCACCACCCTCCAACTTCTCTCCCCCCCTTTTTTTTTCATTCCACCACCCCCACCTTTACGCCCCCCTTCGTTGGTACCTCCGGCCCAATCAATACGACAGCACCCACGCCGCCCGGAACCGGCGACATCTCTTCTAGATAAAAAAAACAGGCGCGCCCGCGCACACGTACGCACGCACACATGTTCGGACCAGGCTCGCTCGCGACGGACCTCATTAACAGTCTCGCTTCCCTTTATCGACCTGCGCCGCTGATTGCGAACCGGGCTGCGACGTCCTGCCGAGGAACAACCCTCCCTGTCGCCCACACCTCCCACCAGCGCCCCGACGACGCCGAATGTGGCTGCGATGCCTCCCCTCCCAACCCCTCCGGTACGCCAGCGTTTGAGGTTAGGCATCACCGCATTTTCACGTTCCAGCCGCAGATGTCCGTTACACTCCGCTCACTCTCAAGTGAACGTCTTTCAAGGCCATTCAAAATAGGCATAACAAGGGAAGATGTTTTGGTCACCCCCTTATAGGGAGGGTTTCATAGGCCTATGTACCTTGTGCATGAATGGTGTTGTAGCGTGCCGAGCCTATTCTTTTCCACGCTGAACCGCTGAGCTTATTCCCAATATATTTGGGTCCGCGGTGGTCGAGGGGTCATACCTCTCGCCTCCCACCAAGGCGATCCGGGTTCGATTCCCGGCGGGGTCTGTCCTCGGATTTTCGCATGTGGGAATCGTGCCGGACGATGCCGTTTGTTGGTGGGTTTTCTCGGGGATCTCCCGTTTCCCCCGCTCTTTCATTCTGGCGCTACTCCATACCCACCTCATGTCACCCCTCACGAGCGCCAAGTACCTCGATGTTAAGCGCTGACCAAAATCTCTCACTCACTCATCCAGCACTTGTACGAGAAGGGAGCAGCGTCGGAATGAATCGGCGGGGGAACGGAAGATCCTCGAGAAAAACCCTTCGACCAGCAGCATCATCCGTCACGATTCTCACATGTGAAAGTCCGGTACATACATAACATACTTAATTTAATAGAAAGTAGTGGAAACGTACATATTTATCGGAAAGAAATAATAGCAAATAGGGCTTTAAAATTACCTGGGTAAATGCTGTCACACAGTAACACCGGTTTTAATATCTAATTGGGAGACTACCCGAGGACATGGCATCGCACCTCGAGACCAGACTTCTGTCTTAGTGACCGTATAATACTGAATGATGACACGAAGTGAGGTCCTAAGATAGAGAAGCGACGCAATGCGATACCACCCCAAGAAAACCATAGGCAAAGGGCAACATTTCCCTCGTGCGAAAACTAAGGGTTCTGCTGCACAGGTAATCGAACCCTGTTCTCTGTGGTGCGATGTGAGCGCTCTAGCTACTGCGCCGACAGCGACTGACCGACTATAAGGAATAATATCATTAGGTAAAGGTTATGTTCACCTGCCGCCTCTGACCGGCCGGAGGGAGGGACGCTATGCCTCCCCGCAACCCCCTTCTTCACGCCCTTAGAGACAGCTCCACCCCTTCGTCGCATTATATATTATATAACACGCCTGTGACTGGAGAAGGAGCTCGACCATATTGATCGCTATTGAGAATGAAGACAGAGACACACACACACGTACATACATACACATACCAGTGGGGCGCCATCTTAAGATTGCTGTCGAGCCCTCCACCCCCTCCCCCGCCAAGGCAACTAGGGGTTGGAGAGCTGGGTGAGCTTTCTTCCACCCTCCTTCCTCTTTCAGTTCGTATCCGGGCGACATTTAAAATGTTCCAACTCCCTCCGATGCGCGAGGGAGGCGGCAATAAAAAAGTGCTGGGTGCGACTCGCACGAAATTTTTTTCTTCTGGTTTACTTTGTTAGTGTATTCCCTTTCTTTGTTCTGTGGCCCTGTTACAATACAGCGATTGCAGATGCAGGGAATATTACTTCTACTCTCGGGCTAGCAATATAGTAGTTCTCTCAGTTTCTATAAATGCACTAGAATTGTTAATTTTTCTTTCTAGGCAACATATTGCAAGATCGCGTTACATTTTTGCGATTGTGTAAGTCAATGATATACGATCGGTCAAATAATCTTCTGGAGACTGTCTCTGTCACTTTAGGTTTTGAAAGAAACGTCACTCCAGAGAAGAACTGAAACCATCCCGTTTACTTTAAAACATCCCGGATGCTTTAGTGCACATGAACACTAAAATAGGTGTTGTGGTTTCCCAGCGTGTTCAGAACTTTTCAGATCAATGCATTTAACTGTTTTAATAGAACGTGTCTGTAACACACTGTCAAGTTTAACGGTTTGGAAACTTTCGCACTAGATGATAATTTCTTTTTTATGTCGCGTAAACCTCGATAGCCAATGTAATTAAATTATTTAAGTTTATATTCTTACATTCGTTGTAAATGCAATTTAAAATACATTAACTAACGGCTCCTGCAGCCAAGGTCATTGCAACGATGAAGAAGGATATGAAAACAAATGTAGTTATTGATGAGCTAAGTCATAAGTTTATGGAAAAAACAATTTCTAGTTTTATTATTAAGCTGCTAGAAGAACGCGTCATTGTTCGTTTAAAATTCATTGCTGATATTATTATCATGATCGATCACTTAAGACGGCTTGCCAGAACAAAAGTAATAATTTCATATTCATACCGAATTCTGTATGTCAAGAATATTGATTCAGTTTGTCATATACCCCCGTTGCGAAATTCTTCCAAACCAGAGTAAATAAATATTTTGTATTTTGAAAAAAATATCTGAAGACAAAAGAAAATGTTGCATAAAATCGCCCACTTTTTGAGCAAAACTATTTCCACAATTCCGTTATACCTAGTGTAACTAAGATATTTATTACAGTGGACCATTTCCGGAAACAGTACAGTTTTTATGTTGATGTTAGGCGTCTATATGAATAGGATGCATAAAAATGATGTAACAAAATCAGTTATGAAA
Source organism: Medauroidea extradentata (assembly GCA_003012365.1). Taxonomy (NCBI): domain Eukaryota; kingdom Metazoa; phylum Arthropoda; class Insecta; order Phasmatodea; family Phasmatidae; genus Medauroidea; species Medauroidea extradentata. Next base: position 44,112 of record PNEQ01059320.1, read on the forward strand.
GTTAAGAGTTCTCATATAACTTACTCAAGCACTATAAATAGTCGTTAGTGACAGAGTCGGCAGTGATTGTTTGGCGCTTAGCCTGGGCGTAGAGAGTCCCGGGAAGCGACGAAGACAACGGTAGTCATGGTATTATGAAGAGAACAGCAGCTGCGGAAACAACAGCAGAGACAAGACGTCGGGATACAAGGCGGCGAGGAAGTAAGATAGCAACTAGCGAGTGGCGACTGTGAACGGCCAGAAGTGTGCGGTGGCAGGAGTGCCGAAGAATGTGCAGTCTGTACGTGTGTGTGCGTGCGCGTGTGCGTGAAGGGCGGACGAGAAGATTGTGTTAAGTGACTGACGAAATGTTAAAAGTAAGACATTTATGAGAAGTTTCGTTCTGTATTGTAGGAATATTAGGCACTGTAATTAATACTTTGAAACTTTGTCTTATATGCCTGTAAATTGTAGGCAAATAAGAGCTACATGTTGTGTTGTACATAATTTATTAAATTAAGATTTCCAAATTAATGAGTAAATGTAATTAATTTACGTATTTGTTTTATCATTCCTCCATTAAGATGTAGCCTAACCGCTCCCAACGAAATTCGTGTCAAACCGTATCCCGTGTAGCCTACAATGTCCGGGTAAACATACCCAGGCTTTTGATGTCCCTATAAGAGTATAGACTCCAAGACATATTTCTCCGGAGAAAGGGGAGGGCGATCTACAAATCGTCTGCTGGTTATGTCTAGGCGTAATTTGGCTCCTGTCCTTCAACGCTGTTTTGGTGCGTTCGCTTAAGTAGCTTGCGTTCTCATGCAAAACGCTTGTGTTTTCTAAGCTACGATAGATTATTATCATTACGCAACTTGCTAATGATATATGAGGCTTGTTTCCTTCCTATGTTCTCGAGAGGCGAGCGAGTATTTCACGTGTCCTTCGTTCACCTCATGCTTTCTTCCTTTGCTCCGACCTGCTAGGTGTGCGTGGAGAGACACGCCATTATACAGTTCCAAACAACGATCGAGCCGAAAACGAGAGCGAAGAAGAAAATTGGGTTGGGTTGGCGGAGGGGCTCGAGGGTGGAAAAACCGGGAAAAGGGGAGAAAAAAGTGCGGGATGGATAGAAAAAAAGAAGAGGGAGAGAGCGGAGAATTGAAAGAATGCGCATGAGCCATCAGCAGGGAAATCGATACAAATAATGATTTGCTGGAGTGGCGAATATCTAAGTGAGGCGGGTGTGACGTCACGGTTGCTATAGGATGTTCCCCAAGTGCTAGCAGAGTTGGAACCATGCGTTCGATATCAGCTTGCGCACCAAAAGACACGATGATAAGGATGGCGGTAAAATCACTCCATTTATGTGATGTTTTGCAGTGTGTCATGTAGTCTACAGCGTGCTATTCACGGAAGCAAGCCTGGTATTAAAATATGTAATATTTATAATGGCATGGTGAATGTTCGTGTGCGTATATTATTCTATATTCGTGTGTATGTATATATAAATATATACGCACACATACGTACACACAGGATGTCCAGAAACTGTCGCATGAGCTCACCAAGTGAATCTTGGGCTAAATTGTAGACAAAAACGTTAGTGGCAAAATGTTGTACGATGATATTTTTTGGGTACAATGCGGCAACACCGCACAGAGAAAGTCCCCTCTTGCACTCTACGTCCAAGTATGTTACGCCGAGTTAATGTGAACTCATGTTTGGAGTGCTTGGGATTTGAACCTGCGCCCATATAATGTGACTGGCAGTAGGAGATCTGTATGGTACAAGAGAGGAACTCTATCTCCACGCTATGTTGACATTAATATTTTCGTCTCCAATTTAGCCCAGAATTCAAGACATGTGCTTATTATGCGGCATTTTCCGGACATCTTGTGTGTACGTGTGTTTACATAAACAGACTCGAAAGTTACATTTTCCCTTCACGTCGTGGAGTCTCGACATACGTGACACTGTCCATGTATGTGAGGAAAGTTAGTCGACCGCACGCGTGTTGTTGGGCAAACTGTTGCGGTCTGCCTTGGTTGCGTTTGTGCTACGCCCTTTGTGGTGGCAGGCCGAAAACCAGGGAGGAAAACATCGACTCTAAATACGTCCGGCTGCACTTTCACTGTCGCCGTCCCGAGCAAACATATTTGCTGTCCAGCCAACACTCGTCCTCTGCGCCACTGTGCAGTGCTTCTGCATGTTGATGTGTCTACACGCCACTACTGTACGCTGATATCGTTTCTCGTGTGTCCTACCAGTGTTGGAAGAGAAGCCAGCCTCATTCCTCCAGAATCCTGGCAGGAGCAAGGATAGGAACTTTTATGTTAATTTTTTGGTTTTTGTTCAGTAATTTTTCACTCCGAAAACCCTATTACATGTTTTAAATTTAAACAACGCGGTATGGAGCCAGTCAGGTCAAGGGCGATCACGTGGCGAAAATTCATAATTTTATATTTGCACGACATGGTGTTCGTTTTATATACGTTACTTGTGACTACATTTTCCACTTGTAAAATTTTTTTAGCTCACATAGTTTTCCCATAGCGGCATGTAATAGTCAAAAATTAGAAGTTACTGGAACAATAATAAAAACCAAACGATTTACTCGAATCATATTATTTACACTGAAATTAGGTATAGGCATTATGTTAAAATATTTAAAAACAAACATCAAAGTCACTTTGCCTTTTTTAAAAATTGCCGTAAACGAAGTGAATTGTCATTTTCAGATTTTTTTAAAGTGCAAAGGAATTTCATTGTGAGTTTCAGCATATGGCCTATAATATCCTATAGGGATCATCGTAAATTATTTAATTCGAGTAAGGCACTTGGTTTTCGTTATTTCTATATTCCCGTAACTTGCAATTTCAGACTATGAGAGCTAAAAATAACACCCTTAAGGCAACTTACCCGTGTTTCGACAGTTTTCGCGATAGTTGTTTTTTGAACCTAAACGAAAGCAGATTTCAAAAATCTGTTTGGCGGTTTTGTTGACTTATTTTGTCAAGACAGTAAACGCCGTGATTAAGTTATTAGTCGAAACCGTACAATTTCTTGCATTGAAAAATATTAGCTGTTAAGGCAATAACCATTTGAGACAAAACTGTCAAACAGATTTGTAAAGCTCTTGTTCAAGCCTAATATAATAACTGTCACAAAAATATTAGAAACAGCTGAGCATATCCTTAATATAATAAAGGTTTTACATTAGTAGGCCTAATGCATAGTTCACAAAATGGAGTTTGTACTTGTCGTCTACTATATCACCCCAATACAAAAAAATATACATATATTTTACTTGTAAACCGTAAACTAGGAATTTATTACGAACACAGAAGGGCCTATAGAGTAAATTTAGTCAAGAAAATTGTCATTGGTAAATTATGTTTGGAGGTGCTTAGTCAATTTTAATGACATCAATCTCGGACCTATACTATTTTTTTCTGCGTTTAGAAGTGGAGAATATTGCTTCAGGAATAAAATTGTAGGAAAGAAATATGAGATGAAGTTTCCGAGTGTTTTATGATAGTCAAAATCCTTATTTGTTCATAGTTTTAAGAGCATTTTTAAAAAAATCCTTAAATACTGTATAACAACGTGAGTCTCACTGACATGAACAAAAAATTATTGGTGGAATTATGCTCGATGTATACTGAGCCGCACTTAATTTAATGTAACATTCGTACTGTATGTAGAGAAAGATCTGGCAGGAAATTTCGAACTGTTCAATTACAGACAGTATTTATTAGCTATATATATATAACATTCGTTAATGCTGTCATTACAAGCTTCATTGTAATTATATTCAAGTTTTTTTCCCGATTAAAGAACGTTTGAACTCATAATAAATTACTTGTTTCAATTTTTTTATTTATTTTTCTTTTCCCAAAATCTCTTCATTACTTCTCTGTTATTTGTTTGTTCCTGATTTATTTTTCTTAGACGTTTCTCTGTCTGTGAATTTTGTTTCTAAATTGTTTCCAGTCGTTCAGTTAACCTTCCGTTATTTGTCGATTTTTGAGATCTATGTGATTTTATTTTAGTCACAGCTTTTTATTTTCCAAAGATTTTGTTGTTTAGAATATTTAATTTGGTTATTCTATGGTTGTACATTCTCTGTTAAGTGTCCTCAGAATCTCATCCTCCTCTTTCTAAAATGTGCGTTATCTTTGTATTGTTCGTAAATTTCTGAAGGTGGCCCTGTACAAGGAATTTAATAATTATTATATATGTGGGAGGCAATACATAATATTTTGTTGGAAGTTGGCCCGGTGAAGAGCAGGAGATAAATTCAAATTCCTTTCGAATACTGGGGCCGCATTTGACGCAGTGTCTAGGGTACTCGCCTCGCGCAAAGGTGATCCGGGTTCGATTCCCGGCGGGGTCGGTTCCCGGATTTTCGTTTGGGGGAATCGTGCCGTACGATGCCACTGGTCGGCGGGTATTCTTGGGGATCTCCCGTTCCCCCGCCCCTTCATTCCGGCGCTGCTCCATACATCCATGCCCCCTCCTCCTCATCATCGCTAAAGACCTCGATGTTAGGTGCTGACCAAAATGTCTCCTCTACTTTCTGGTACTGTCATGGTTACTGATTGAAGGCAATGTCTTTAGGGACGGTAACTCGATAATGACAGGAACTGGGAGAGGAACCATCCCAGCATTCCGCCTGTGCAATGTCGGGAAGCCGTGGCAAACCTGAAATCGGAATCGGCGTAGTCGGGAATCGAACAGAGATCGTCCAGGATTCTAGAAAGGAGGAGAGGGGGTTGAGTAGCGCCGCTGGACCAAGTGTCAGGAGCTAGGAAAGCTCTGTGTTAGTCGGTTGAGCGGTAGAGTGAGAGGAGGTGGAGTTGCGTTGCGTGAGCAGGGGACGTTTGTCTGGCGCGCCGGGGCCGAGGTGCGATCATGATGCAGTACGTGTACGCGCGCCGTGAGAGGCCTACACGCCCGTCATGTTCGCGTCGTCGCCCGGGAGGCTGTGGCGGCTCCAGTATCTCCACAGGCCGTGCGACAGACGGCGGCCGTCTACCCAGCCCACTGAGCGGGCGCACAAAGCTGCGGCCCGTTACAAGATCAATCCAAAACTGTACAACAGACATAAGTGATCTCTGCTTAGGAATAGCAGTGAAAGAACGTTACATGTGTGTATACTCATTTGAGGGCGCAGTCTACCACAATTTTCATCACCATTTTTTTTTATTTTTTAGATATTTGTACCAGATATTTTTTTCTTATTTTAGACACAAAATGTGACTAAATTTGGCTTTTATTAATTTTATTTATCTCTCATAGTTTCCGCGTAATGGCTTGTTGAAGTCATATTTTGCATGTTTCCGTTTTAAGGACTACATTGAAACCAACTGATGCACCAAACTCAAAAAAGTCACAGTGGATAATGATATTGCCGGCTACAATGTCATGCTCATAAAAAATAAAGAATTACAATTATTTGTATTTAAAAAATTATTGAATTTTTTAAATTTTTAGTTTCAGTTTTAACGTTTTTTTAAAATACAAATATTTTTATTTTTTATTTTTATGGCAACGACATTAAAGCCTGCAATGTCTTTATCCACTGATTTTTTTTAGTTTGGTGTATCAGTTGGTTTTAGTGTAGTCCTTAAAACGGAAACATGCAAAATATAACTTTAACAAGCCATTACGCGAAAACTATGAGAGATAAAAAAATTTAATAAGAGCCAAATTTAGTCACATTTTGTGTCTAAAATAAGTAAATAATACCTGGTACAAATAAAAAATTTAAAAATGGTGATGAAAATTGCAGTAGACCGCGCCCGTAATATTCACTGCTAACTATTTTTTAAAGCATATTTTCTAGCGGCCAAAATGAGTGAAAAAATTTTTTGCTGTCCTTTATAGGTATGCATATTTGAGAGCAGGATTTTAAAATGGTATAGGCGTATACAGTACAATACACTTTGTTTTTAATATTATGTCATAAAATAATAGGGTCACCATTGAATGCCTCATAGGGTGAGTTGTCGGCGGGAAGGCTGCAAGCCAGTTCAATGACTTGCGCCTAGTGGCTAGGGGCAGGAATGATGCGCGTACTGTGTCGTCCTTACCTCTTCCACTCTTCTAAGCATCGAACGACCAAAATACGTCATCCAGCCAGTCACCTTAATACGGCTTGTTTATAATTGCAGGCTTTCCGAATCACAATAAAAAAAATCGTCAATCTTTTCAGTTCACGGCAAAGTGAGCATTTTTATTGCCCTGCTAACAAATAGTTTTTTGCAATTCCTTTCGTTCCGTCATCGTCAGTTTAATGTTAAAATATGTGGCTTGACAAACACAGTGTATATCTATATGTTTGAGACTGCAGTAAGATATAATTTATTAGTAATAAAACCTTGTTGGAAAGGGCTTAAAATGCACTTACTTATCGCGAATTACTTATAAATAAAAACTTTATTTGTAATTTTGTCAGCTAATATTTGCCGAAACGGTACTGTTCTTTTAAACATAGTTTCTTGCTCTTAAAACGAAGGTTGGTCTCAGAAATGGTTCGCTATAAAGTTTGTGTTTGCCTACAGTGGTTTCGAAAGCTATGGTTATGGAAAACCTCTTTCGTAGCATTTTTTTCACTGACGGTGGTTGTGTACCTTCTCAAACGAGAGCCCGCCCAGCTGTCGCTTAATGTGTACGGAAGTAGGCCGCCTGCTCAGGTCTCGTTTATGTAGGGACGCTCCTTAAGACCTAGATCTTAGGCGTTGACCAAAATATATTCATTCATTCTTTTCGTACATTGGCACGATGGACGCACGTGGAATAGTTTCTTATTTAAACAAAACTGGTTTTTGTGGTTGTCACGGCTTCTTTAAATTTTTATTTTTATTTTTGTTTCTCTTTGCCAATGCAATATGAAATAATGCCGTGGCCAATGTTCATATTACTGGCGTAGCTGTTCAGTTGGTTGGCACCCCCCCCCCCAGTCGAACACAGAATGTTTGTACATAGCTTCGTCTGTACGATCTTAATATTTGTATACCATACCTCCAGACTATGTATAAGTGAATGCTCATCATTTTGTGAGGAGCTGTTTGACGTGTGTTCATATAGATACGTACGCCTACAGCAGTCAGTCGTAGTGACTTTAGAGTTATTACGCTACGAGAGTTGTATGTTCATCGAACGAAAGGTTAAGTACGCCGACATAAGTGTGACGTCATCGCGGTTATGGCCACATAAAACCATCTCTGTCGCGCGCAACAATCGTTCACCGTAAAATAAATGTTTCAATATCAGTTTAACCTTAGTAGTGTGTATCCCTTAGTTTTCATTCAAAATTACGGTCGGATATCTTGTACATTACCCAGAAAGAAAAAATTGCTACTGCCTTTACTTCGGTCGTCAAATACGGCTGCCCCTCGTGGAATCACCCCGTATGTACTTGTTCGTTAACATTTATATTATTCACATAACTACACGTTGTCTTACATGTTGTACATGCATTACAATTTATTTCTTGTTTTAATTTTTGACAACTTGTCAAACATTGAACTTGCAGACAAAGCATACGTTTTTTAAGATACTACCCATAAACGTCACAGTTACAACACTTGCAGTTTAAGATGAATTTGTCACTGTTTATTTAGTTGTACATTGCGTTAATTTTTTTCAGTAAGTAGCAATTCACAATATTGTGCGATTTTACTGGGAAATTTTTTTTATTTCATTCTAACTTGGATTGAAAAGAAGATATAATGGTTCCGAAGTGCTTCAGTTTTACCTGTCACGGAGCGTACCAATAAATAAAAAGTTGTGATTCTCGGAAGCTTAGGATGCGGCGGTAGCGCACTTGCATAGCTGCGGGAGCTGTCACGGTCCTGGATCTCGTGAATTTCTTACCGCTGTCGGCGTAATGTTACTGAGTAATTCTTCACTCCGATAGCTTTTCTAGGAACCCCTTATTTAGGGACTGATCAGTTGGTCTTGTTTTGACGCGTGCTCTTCATCTTAGGAGTGGAAGCAGGAGTACTAACAAATACTCTCAAGAAGAAGTAACCGCATTTAGTTCTGCTACTACCTCTGAACTTCGACAGCTGCAAACCCGCACGAAGCCCCTTCCGCATTCCACGTGTGCGAAACGTGGCGGACGTTGTCGCTTGCGGACATGTTTTTTTGGGGCACTCTCTGGTATCCGCCCATGATTCCCGCCTCTGCAGCTTCTTCCCGTATCATAGCCACGAGCTGTTAACAGGCGTATAAACGGGATGTAATTTTCCGTTTCTGATGCGCGGAGACATGTGAGTGATAAGGTTCAGTTTACCACACTCGACAGTAGCCGCTTCACTTCTATTCTCGGCGCGACAAACTGCCGTGCAATGCTTTCGATTCATGATATTTTTATGGGACTTTAAATGGCGACCATATGTAATAGGAATATAGTTTCAGGTGTGTGTTATTTTCGTACGTAAACAGTTTGGTGACTAAGTTTATCGGTTTCGCGTGGACAAGAATAAATGCGGCATGCTACACCGATCACGTACATAATACCCTTAAGGGCGTCAAAGAGGGGGAAAATCATAATTTTATATTTGAATTAAATAATGTTAGTTTTATAGGCTTTACTTGGGAGTAGATTTTCCTCTAACAAAAAAATTTTTAGCTCAGCCAGTTTTTTCCCATAATGGCATTTCAAAGTCAAAATTGGCAGAAACCAAAGAACAAAGATAAATTTTAAAATTCACACTGAAACTACATGTTACATGTTACTGCTTGACATGTTCCAAAATCCATTACAAAACATTTTTGTGTTTTAAAAAATCGATAAATAAGGCAACTAATTAAAAAAATTTCAGAAATGTATTTAAAATACAAAATAATTTTGTAATGAATTTTAAAATACGTCATGCAGTAGCCAGTGTCATTTAGTTTCAATGTGAATTTTTTAATTTGTTTATGTACATTGGTTTTTGCAGCTTATAATAACTAAAAACGTGCAAATTTTGACTTTGAAGTGCCATTATGAAAAAAAAAACTGGCTGATCTATTTTTTTGTAAGAGAAAAATATGCTCCCAAGTAACGTACATAAAATTAACACTATTTCAAATAAATATAAAATTACTTTTTTTTCCGCACTTAGATGCCCTAAAGCACTGATAACTTTCTCCTGCTCATGCTTCCGCTTTATGGTTAAAATAGGATATCAATTGACAGCGTTAAATTTCACCAGCGAATCTGACGGCTGTGTTTTTGTTGCTGCCCGTACTTTCTTGTGTTTCTTTTCCCCTCCAGCTGGAGTGACAGCTAACATCTTCCCTTCTTGGAAACCCCTAGCGCCAGGGGTAGTTTCCACCCCCGCGGGTTTCCTCGTGCATGCGGCTGTCTCATTAAAAGTTGCCAAGTGGCGGCCGAAGAAAAGCCAAGGAAAGAAAGGTCGTCATGGCAACTCGCTCGCTAACATACCGTGCCCTCGTCTGTCCCGGGCTGCGAGATTCTCTCCTGTCTCTCCAGAACGCTAAGCCAGTCCCAGTCGCGACGTAGCAGAGGAACTGCGTATATTCCAGCCCATAAACTGCACCCTGTCCCCCTGTAGGACGCCCTAAACGACGTTTTAGGTAAAAGTCTACATCGACGGGAGGTGGATCGCGTGAGAAAAATCCATCACGTCGTGTGTTCAGGATCGAAATCGTAGTAGGTTTTTCCGGTCGGTGAGTGAACCGAGGCACCTGGCTGCTAACCGGCTGGCGTGGTTTCGATCCTTCAAAGGGGCGGAGCTTCCCAGCAATGAAGTCATCGTTGTCCTTATGATGGGTATGATAATCCGCGTAGGTTGATTATGATTATAAAAAACCGACCGTCGTTGGGGCGTACGTCACGCGAGATTGTTGCACATTGTAGTCATTTGTGTGTACAAGTTAAAACATATAAAAACACAGTCAAACATGTTTGGGGTTTTTACGACTCACCGCCAGGAGAGTTTATCGGTGTCGCCAACAAATAATCTAAACTATCTGCTTTACGGTTGTCAGCCTGAATAACAAAGTGTAGCTGGCTGTTAGATCAGTGGTCAACTAAATGGAAATATGTTGTGAATGAATAAATGCCTGTTTTCCTACAAGTAAAGAAATCTGGATGAAATGGGCAGTTGCCAACCATAGGAAGACAGCAAACCAGATTGCATACTTTTAATCGCACCCACTGTTAAAAATAACAATTTTATACTAATATGTTATGTATTACTATCCTTTAAATGTTTGTTGACTTTTTTATGTTGGTGTTGAATTCAGCCAAGCGTAACTTACACTAGTAGAATTATTAAATACGACGGATAGCAGTATACAAATGCATAAACATTTTTGTCGCTTGTTTTTACGTATTTGAAGTGACTCATTTCCAAATACCTCTGCTCTAATGGTTACAATTGACAAGATAGAGCACTTACTGTATACGAAAAAAGGGAGTAACGTAAACTGCTAGATTTTTACAAAACAAAGCATGTGTTACTGATTAAGAATAGTTATAAAATTCGTTTGTGTGAAAACATGTTTATTTTATGAATTGGTGTGTCGTTGTGGTACCCTGAAACTAAAACGAGACCAATATGTTAATAATTTTAGTTTAAAGACAGTAAATCGTTACAATCAGCAAGCATTTCCAAGAGTTTATTTGTATAGGAAGAGAATGTAAGTTTGAATAAATAATGCTTACTTAAATTAATACCATGCATTAAGCAAAAAAAGACCAACATAATAGTTAAGTCGCTTAAAACATATAAAGTTTCAAGACTGTGAAAGAAAAAATATTTCTGCTAATGGTTCCGAAAAAAAATCTTATAAATAAAAAACGGAAAATATTAAATATTCATTTGGCTAGACGGGCTGTGGGAAATTTGATTAGTCCGTTAAGAAATAAATGACCTCTGATTTCAGTGAAATGCTTAATTTAAGCTATTTGCATGGCTTGGTATTCTGCAATTTGTACTCTGAACTTATATGAAATTAGCCTAATTGTAGTGAAAGCCATTTCAAACTTTTCGTTGATCTACATAACTAAAATAATCCCAAAATGGAAATCACGTAAATATTTTTTTTTCTGTGAAATTAAGTTTGTCACGTAACCAGAAATTGTATAGCCTAAATCGCTAAACTCGTGTACTTAATTCTAAAAAAACGTACGACGATGTTTTGTTTCAAAAGTAGGCCTATTTGCACACACATTGGCTGAAATAAACACGAATAGGCATTTATAAGACACAAGCATTCTCCCACATCATACTGACTAGCTGGTGAAGTAATCCAACAGTCTACGAAACTGTCGATCGCTTGCTGTCCTCATAGTTTTAGGTCACGTACTGATCTTGTATGTATCGACTGCAGTGCAATACAAAGGCGCTCTGGGGAAGATTAAAAAGGTATCAATAATGCAATTTAGAGCAGACTTACTTGATACGATTTGATAACGCGTTCGCGTATGAGTCAGGAACTTCAGCACGCTGCAATAGTCAAAAATATAAACAATGTTGGTTTTTTCCATGCATATGCAGTAGACGTTTGTAGGGTAAAAATAAATCTCCCTTCATTTTACCCCTCTTCCGTTCTACATTCTAGTGGGAAATTGTACGTTAAAAACGATATTTAATTCCTATAAGTAAATCGTTTTTTTTCCCCGTCTGTCACCGCTTGACCGCTTGAAGTTTCCAGGCTGAATAAGGCGTAAGTCAGAAAAGGAAAAACAAAAAGGTAAATTCGAAGTTTCTGAAGTTGTTTTGTATACTGGCGTTCTCTAAACGGGCAGACCTGCCTTTTTTCCCCGTTAAAATTAAGTAATACTTTACTGATATGACAGATATGTAAATAGTTTTTCAAATGAATTGGAATTATATATCATTTTATGAATATGAACACATGGCTGCAGTGTTTTAGAACCATTGTTGAAATGAATAAATATCTTGGAACTATGTTTGGACCTACTTGGCAGCGGTACCGAGCGAGGTGGCGTAAGGGAAACACGTTGGACTCAAAACTCTGGAGGTACCGGGTTCGATCCCCGGTTCCGGCCATCCTGATTTCGGTTTTCCATGATTTCCCGAAATCGCCCCAGGCGAACGCTGGGATGGTTCCTGAACAAAGACCATGGCCGACTCCTCTCCCAACTACTGTCATTGTACCAAGTTGTGTGTCTCCGTCTCTAATGACCTCGCTGTCGACATCACTTTGCAGTGGCTGACCATTTTTACGCGGCTGTAGTAACAACTTGATACCACGTAGCAGTCGTATACATAGCCATGATAAATCACTTGATTCGTATAGCTGATTCTTCTTGCGGAAGTGAGATTTGAGCGGTGTTACTCGATGGGAATTCTTCAATGTGGACACATTTCGTTGATGACTTGTAGGAGGTGCTGCAGAAAATGGCTGTCACTTGACGGATTTCCCGCCACATCTTTTTCACCGCTGCCCGATTAAGAGGGTAGCGCCGGAGTTTTTTTTTTTTTTTCCTTGGCCGCAGGGTTTTGTTTCCCTTGTCCAGCTCCAAAGACCACACTCCCCTTTCCCGTCAGAAACCCTCACCCCGCCAACACCAGCACTAACTGGTGTCTTTCTTGCTTCCTGCTCCACACTCACACAAAACAGAGACACTGCCCCTCCCCCCTAGGCGCAGCCCGCGCCCCCTCGCCATGTCCCTGGGTCTCTTATCGGACAATTTGCTTGCTTGTCCGAGCTCCTGCGCCGCCCCTCTTCCCTTCTCCTAACGACCGAAACAAAACAAACAAGCAAACACAAGGCCGCTCGCAACAAAAGGCCAACTGTTTGAACAGCTTGTTAATTGGAGGGCCGATTTCTGATAAACTGGGTCGGCTTCGGCCGGCTAGCTCCAGTGGGCCCTTTTGTGCTGTCACCCCCGTAGCGGCCGACGAAAGCTGCTCATCCCCTCCAGATCTCCGCCAGTGTTCTTTCTTCCTTCGCGAGGTTCGCCTCTTCTATCTTCTCCATGGCGGAAAGTTTCCTTGAAGAGACCTGGTTGACGGGGGAAGGTGGTTATGCATCGCTTGCCGCTAATTTCGAGTCCGCGCGCACCTGCTCCTGAATCCTCCCCGCCGTCGTCACGCTCAGCGAGATCTCCTTAGGAATATCGGAATTTGAGAAACAAAAGCAGCAAATAACAGTAATAAAGGCGGACTTTCTTCTGCCGCGTCGTGCAGAACGGGTCGGCGAGCGGCCCTCGAGTGATGTTTCCTATCGCCGACACTATCCAGCGCGAACCGTGCTAACGTCCACTCTGCGTCGAAAATAACCACGTACTCCCTGGCTCGACGCTAGCTGCGTGTCGCTGTTGTGTCACGGACCGGATCACTTGCCGTTAAAAATATGCACTAAAAGATTACCGAAAAACTGTTTGACACAAACGTAGCCAAAGAATCGATGTAGCAATGTAATACCATGGACAGGTGACAAATATGCACGTTTTCAAGTAAAACGTATTGTTCAGTTAGGCGAGTCATGTGAATATTATTTTTTATTTCACAGTTATCAAACTGCGTAAATAAAAAAAAATATGTGACTGCATTTTTGACATGTCTATTATTATATATTTTAAATATGTATTAATAGAAAAGAAAAATACTTTAAATAGTGAAACTGACAATTAAATGTAATCAAATATTTAATTAAACTGGATGACTGTTGCAAAAAAAATACAATTTAGTTGTGTCATGTTTGTACTGATATTTAGTGATACTTATTTGGTTACTTCATCAAGTACAACTTTGGCCTATATGAGCAGGGCTTGTTCAAGTATTGCTTCGTGAAAAGAGGTTTATGAATTCATTGCTGAAATAAGTAATGTTTGACGAATACGCAATTCTTAGCCAAACGAGTATTTGACTATGAATTCCATCCTAAGAATAATGTATGGGTTAGATTAAAGATGGAACGTTTTCATTTCATCAGTTTAAAGAAGAAATTTGTATACATACATGTTAAAAATCATGATAGCTACAAGGGCGTAAATTGGTTTGAGAAAAGTATGGGAAATCGTCCATTTCAAATGTTTGCTGAAAAGAAACGAATTGCCACCATATAAAGATGATTTTAAATTTTCTAACTATATGGTTGTTATGGGTCACATTCTCGGGAAACAAAGGATCGGTGTTTTTGGCTTCAGGTTTGCAACATTATAAAATTGTTAGTTATTTTAGGTTTTATCGGTTTAAAATTTAAAATTCGGGGTATTCGTACTATTTTTCCATTCGTCTTGGTTTCCTTGATAAGCTTTCAAATATTGTAAGAATATAGTAATTTTCTTTTATCAGATGTAAAATGATGCTAACTTCAGTTTTTTTTAATATATATATATATTTATTTATTTATTTATTTCTGAGGAACTTGAGGGAATATAACCAATTGTAACAACCTGCTGAAGACTGATGGTCGAATAGTTTTTGGTGTAGTATATCGCACCTGGGAGGCCGATGCGGCATCGAATCAAGGTATAGTATTGTTACAAGTTTGAGAGCACAAAATTTATGTGTGGGCAATTCCCATGAGTTCTTTGGGATAGAGGTCTTATAATTACAAATAAAAGAATTAAATTAAGTACTGGATTTAATAGCTCACAAAGCTACGAAATACACAAAACAGTAATCAACTAGAACTCTCACAACACAATTAGTTATGCACACAATTACTCCTGTGTCACAGAACGTTAATTAACTTAGACAATTAAAGCACAAGAATATTTACCATTAATTAATTAAACACTACAAATCACAAAATCCTGTCATATATCCAATCAACAGTTACTCAAATGACAATGTACAACCTTAACAGTCCTAAGGGAGGATGGCTCACCATGTACAGTGCATCACCCAGAGTGCACCACTGTCTTCACTCTT
>PNEQ01059322.1:0-14757 GCA_003012365.1 Medauroidea extradentata
GGCTAGCACAAGGTCTAGAAGGAGGTTAACGAGGGAAATATTGCACCTAGAAGTGTACCAGATCCAGTTATATGGATAGCACAAGGTCTAGAAGGAGGTTAACGAGGGAAATATTGCACCTTGTAGTATACCAGAGCTAGTTATATAGCTAGCACAAGGTCTAGAAGGAGGTTAACAATGGAATTATTGCACCTGGAAGTCTACCAGAGCCAGTTATGTGGCTAGCACAAGGTCTAGAAGGAGGTTAACGAGGGAAATATTGCACCTAGAAGTCTACGAGAGCCAGTTATATGGCTAGCACAAGTTCTAGAAGTAGGTTAACAAGGGAAATATTGTACCTAGATGTCTACCAGAGCCGGTTATATAGCTAGCACAAGGTCTAGTAGGAGGTAAACAAGGGAAATATTGCACCTAGAAGTCTAGCAGAGCCAGTTATATGGTTAGCACAAGGTCTAGTAGGAGGTTAACGAGGGAAATATTGTACCTAGAAGTCTAGCAGAGCCAGTTATATGGCTAGCACAAGGTCTAGAAGGAGGTTAACGA
Organism: Medauroidea extradentata; assembly: GCA_003012365.1. Taxonomy (NCBI): domain Eukaryota; kingdom Metazoa; phylum Arthropoda; class Insecta; order Phasmatodea; family Phasmatidae; genus Medauroidea; species Medauroidea extradentata. Next base: position 544 of record PNEQ01059322.1, read on the forward strand.
GGGAAATATTGTACCTAGAAGTCTACCAGAGCCAGTTATATGGCTAGCACAAGGTCTAGAAGGTGGTTAGCGAGGGAAATATTTCACCTAGAAGTGTACCAGATCCAGTTATATGGCTAGCACAAGGTCTAGAAGTAGGTTAACAAGGGAAATATTGCACCTTGAAGTCTACCAGAGCCAATTATATGGCTAGCACAAGGTCTAGAAGGAGGTTAACGAGGGAAATATTGCACCTAGAAGTGTACCAGATCCAGTTATATGGATAGCACAAGGTCTAGAAGGAGGTTATCGAGGGAAATATTTAACCTAGAAGTCTACCAGATCCAGTTATAAGGCTAGCACAAGGTCTAGAAGGAGGTTTACAAGGGAAATATTGCATCTAGAAGTCTACCAGATCTAGTTATATGGTTAGCACAAGGTCTAGAAGGAGGTTAACGAAGGAAATATTGTACCTACAAGTGTACCAGATCCAGTTATAAGGCTAGCACAAGGTCTTGAAGGAGGTTAACAAGGGAAATATTGCACCTAGAAGTCTACCATAGCCAGTTATATGGCTAGCACAATGTCTATAAATAGGTCAAAAAGGGATATATTGTACCTAGAAGTCTACCAGGATCAGTTATATGGATAGCACAAGGTCTAGAAGTAGGTTAACAAGGGAAATATTGTAACTTGAAGTCTACCAGGACCAGTTATATGGCTAGCACAAGGTCTAGAAGTAGGTTAACAAGGGAAATATTGTACCTAGAAGTCTACAAGGACCAGTTATATGGCTAGCACAATGTCTAGAAGGAGGTTAACAAGGGAAATATTGTAACTAGAAGTTTACCAGGACCAGTTATATGGCTAGCACAAGGTCTAGAAGTAGGATAACGAGGGAAATATTTTACCTATCACGTATTTTGCCGAGAAGGTATTGAAGAGGAAAGTAAATAAGGTTCTTGTTTGATGGCTGAAGTTCATTGCAAGCCACGAAAGTTGGATTTGTCAATCAGGCATTATGTATACATAATGTGAATTCTTATTTTTGAGGGAGTAAATAAATTTAATTGTTTAAAACTGAATTTCTGTGTTATTATTTATTAGCAAATGTCCTTTTACTGGTAATGGAATAAAACAGCTACTGGGGTGCCTGGAAGGCAGTCTGTGATGACTTCGCTTATGTACTCTGAGCGTGTTAAAACTCGATGCGATGAGCTGGTCGGCGTCCAGTTTTTTTCTCATTTGTATACACAGTATGCAATAAAAACATGTCTTAGACATCTGCAGTCTTCATGTTCGTGGTCCTATGTACTTTATGATTATATTTGACACAAGCTTGAGTAATATATCCAACCACTTGTAATTTTCTTGAGCTGAAAACTTTTTCCACATTTCATTTTTCAGAGTACGATTAAAGTGTTCACGATAATAGCTTTAAGATCAGTAGGTAGAGTAATGATTTATGTTATATTTTGACATCAGTGGTCGAAATGATGAGTTGTAGAATTCTTTGCAGAGGTCAGTATGTAGATTCTTGCTCGGACCTCCATCTTGCAAAACCATGTTCATCGCATTTGTTATATCCCCACCACTCTTAGTTTTTATGGTCACAGCCCCGAATATTTACTGTAGCAGTCAATAACAGCCAGAATGCGCTTGTAATATTTATACTTGCAAGCATAAGAAATAATTTCAACCGAGTCTGCTTGATACAAGTCCTTCAAAGCAAACACCTACATTATACTTCGAGACCAGTTTCACTTTGCAGGCTTGTGGAGCTCGCTAGCAGTCTTTTGGTGTCTCATTCTATGTAACCGTCTATACACAACTCTTCGATGATGCTGGATATTTCACTTGCATGACAATTATTTCCAGCCTGCTGAGAGCCAAATTGCATAAGTATGTCTACAATTTCGTCAACATCATTCCAGTAAACATATTCTGGATGTCTCCCATCTTCCCTTTTCTTACGTATATCGAGACCAGAGCCTATGTATGACCCACACAACTACATGCACTCTCTGCAACTATCCTCTCACACAACTAAGCATTCACCTCACGCTTCTCAATCAGTTCCTCACAAATTTATGTGCACTTCTCACACAACTATGCGCACTCCTCACACAACTATGCGCACTCCTCACACAAATATGCAGTCTCCTCACACATCTCAGCCTCATTTACTTATGTTGGACATAGCTCCACACATGCTCCTCACACTCCTCACATGTCTCCTCACGCTCCTCACATTTCTCACCACTCTCCTCACATTTCTCACCACTCTCCTCACATCTCCATATCCTCCACACATGACTATACATATTCTGCATGCTCCGACCTACTTGAGGGCTACCATATTTCATTTGTCATTAATTTTGTTGTGTGGAAACATGTTTACTTAATTTTACTCATGTATGACTTACACATTTTAGATATTCTACATTGAACCTAAAATAATACTCATCTCTAGTCCACTCGCATCAGACTTTTACAATGACTTAGTATTCATACCTTGTGTAGTAGGATTTATATTATTTTTATTCTGTGACAAAAGTATTCTTCGTTTCCTCTTATTTTATATTAACATTCAAGTCACAGGACCCATATTGAACTAACCAGTTCCAGCCTACCATTACCTGAGGCAAACTATCAATAGGGACTGGAAAATTTCGCGAATTCTATGACCTGTAGGCTAGAATCTATTTTACTATGCATACTCAAGCCCCGTCTATTCGTTCATTGTATGTTGTTCCACTGAGTAGCAGCTAGTTGACTAATAGTCGGGGCTTGAGTATTCATAGTATAGTGGATTCTAGCCTACAGGTAATTGAATTCTCGAAATTTTCCAGTCCCTAACTATCAAGCATGACCTAATTTGACATAATAAGATCCAGCAACCACATAACTTTCAGTATGTATTTATTTATCAAAGTTTCCATATTTATAATTAAATTTCACAACAGCACCATAAACTAATTTGTTATAGTAAATTTTCAATAGACCTCACTTGATCTCAGAAGCCAAACCTTTCTATCGGGAACGACCATAACATTAACTATAATTAAGAACATTCAGCCATATTATACAATCTAACTCAAGTATATGCCAACCTAAATCCAGCAGTAATATAGTTCAAACATTCAATATCACAAAACATACCAACCAACCCATCTATTGGACTTTCATTACCGAAATCTTACCAGAAAGTTCAAGGAGGTAAGATACCATTCAATATCCACAAGAGCAGGGCAGCAGTCAACTTCTACAGCTATAGTGTACATAAAGAGACCAACAGTATTGTCATCTAACAACTGAGCTAACTACTCCCTACCACTGAAACAACTATATAAATCATAATTTTATTCATCACATCAATACTCCTAGTATAAACATACATACCACCCATTATATTTACCATAAGAACACAATGACAAAGAGTAAAAGCATCAAAAAGATATAACCAAACTACATACCTATCCTACATCACCAAACAAAATCTACATACACTACTCAATCCCCTAATGCATTTCATATCTCAGACAAAAATTCCACCGTGAAGCACAAGCCATATACACAAAGAAAAATATCATTTCAAAACAGTACACCATTATAGTCAAACGAAACCCATTAACCACAAAATGAACTACAGACACAAACACTGAAAATACAACCAATGTAAAACCACTATCACATCCATAATTTTATATGCAAACACCAATAATAGAATAGTCCCATTCAGCGCAGGCATCGCTGGTACGGCACAAGCATCGCGCCCTTCGCTCATAGCAGTGTAAGGCAATGCCACAAGCACCACTGTTTGTACTGCAGACGCAATCATCATCTCCCCATCCATATCTTCCAACCACCAGAAGCACATACACTGAAGGCATTGGAAATGTCCCTCACTCTCTACACAAAACTCTACACCCCTGCAAACATATCACCATATGTATGTATCCCCACACATAGCTACACATCAACTCCCACAACTGCATACACATCTGTCTCTTCAGTTTATACATGCTCACACTTCAACACATGTTACCCCCTCCTCAGAGGCTGCCCATGAGAAGCACATTTTAAATACGAATTATAAGTAGTGGTGGTGAATTCAACAATATTTGACAAGCTGAGGCTACAGCCATGATGCTGTAATATAGCTCGCTAGACACGATTTCTCTCATGCTGACCCTTCAATATAATGATGGATATGTACCTTTTCTGTGTCGATGATCTTCCATATATTCAAATGGGGACAATCCCTCTCTTGATGTTGGAATTATTATGAGATTAGGCATGATGAGCTAGCAATTTCCTCTTCATCGCCGTCGTCGTCGTCCTCTCTCTCACCTTATCCATCAGGGAAGGCAGCCTTCTCGTCATCGTCGTCCTCCTCTCTTCCACCACAGGCACTAAAGTTGCCACAACGATCACAGGATGCTCTATTGTTGGCCTTTTTTGTGGGGAGTCCTGGAGAAGACAGCAGGTCACTTAGCTGACTCGATAAATCCAACCATCGTTACCTCATACTCATCTTCACAGGTGTGCCGATGCAGACGAATCAGCAGTGGTTGTGGTGGTAGTAGTGATGAGGCTGATGTTTCTTGAGAAGTTCCTGCAATGACAGTATTGTACAGTTCGTCGAGCATTTCGTCACCACTGCTGTCCCACACACATGTATAACACTCAACCTCCTCCTGCAAACCGAAGCCCCATAAGCCTAGGAGAGGCTACTCCTTGCTAGTCTCCCAGTATGCATCCCGTATTCTCCAACCAGTGTATTGCAAGCCCACCTTCCTCCCTTCAAGTGTTCGCTACTCTATGTCAGCACCTCATGACCGACCACAGGTGCCATCAAGTCATCCTAGTGACGCGCAGGCCTCCACGTGCGAACGAACCATTACCCAGAGTGGCAGGGGGTAAGCATGTTCTCAAGGGTCGCAGTGAAGTGCGAGAGTCGCCCATCTTCCAGCTTAATGTCCCAGCTCATTAGACACCCGGGGCAGTCCAGCACCCTGCAGGCACGATGACGAATACAGTTATGTGCCACAACCCAACAAAATTATCACCTCAATATCTAACATGTTCAAAGTTTGTGTGCACAGTCATCACAGACCTACCATTCCCTATAAAAGACTATTTATGAATAATAATTGTAATGAAATTCAGTTTAAAATATATTTATTAATTTCTTCATAAATAAGAAAGAGTAATTTACATTATATAAATGTAATGATCGATTTGAAAATTCAACTGTCATGTCTTACATCGAACCCAAGCCAACACACTAATACTCTATTTTCTTTACTCTTCAAAACCTTCTCGACTAAATACGTGTTTGGATACTTGGTAACTTGAATTTCTTTATTGAAAGAACCTCCGTGAATATCTTTGCCTTCCATGCCATCAATGTAGTAAGCCCTAGGTCAGTAGTGACGAAACTTGACCACTTTAAATTATGATGGGCTAGTCTCTAGTAATTGTTTCCTTTATTCACAGCATCCCGACATAGTATCTAACTGTTACTTTAGGTTTGTGCAGGCCCAGTTTCTTCTCATTTTTATAAACTGTTTGTAGTTAAGTGTTGCCCTTGTCATCCATATGCTTAATGGTCGTGCCCCGATGTACTTTGTGATTTTATTTTGACAGAAGCTTGACTAATATATCCACGCACTTGTAGCATCCTTGCGCTGAATATTTTTGACCCACTTTTCAATCTACAAAGTACAATTAAATTGTTCCACGATGCTGGCCTTCATGCCACTGTGGGTAGAGTAGTGGTTGTTTATGTTTAAAATGACTTAATGTAGAATTTTTAGCAGAGACCCACACGACATCTTATTACGGACCTCTATCTTGAAAATATAAATAAAAATTAGCATTACAATGATATTGTGATTCTCATATCTACTTATGACAACTCGTTCTCTAAGTCACTTTGTACACCCAGTCGGAAAATATAAGACTCTCCGATCTCGCACACACAAGCAACCGATTCCTCAACAGACTGGATGATACTCTGGTCAACCTGAACAGGTCCTGACTAATTCCTACAGGCCCTGTCCGATTTCCTTCACAGCTTCACCATGTAACTCGTCTACAACGACAGTATATGTGTCGAGGCTACATTAAAAATATGTATGCATCAATTAACATATTTCAAACAGGGTGGATAGAACAATTCTCCTCCTCATACATATCACGATGGCTCAGGACTGATATACTAAATATCGTAAGAGACTACGAGATGGATAGGTAGTCACTCTAATGCACAGGCAAACACTATGTACGAATCTGTCACAGATATCGCAGATATCACAACAGCCATCATCATACTATTAACATTTATTTCAAGCATTCCGAAGACATGATCATTCTATACTATCATACAAGCTGTAAAAAATAATCATTTCTTAAAGGCAACCAACGTCACCCATTTGAGCCATTCCGAGAGCGAATTAATCATACAGACAAGTACCAAAGGTCATAACCACTAGTACATATTCCGTCATATATTAGCATTAAATTCTGATGTTTGCAATTTTATTAAAATCATCCTACGAATGCAGTATCCCAACTAAGAATGCGCATACACAGTACTAACCATGGAGTCTAAAATTATTTCAGCATCCTTCCATTTTATCCAAAACTAACACTAGTCATACATCTAAACTGTCTCATTTACCATACTGAAGTAACATGTAACCAAAATAATTCAACCAGAAAAGTCTTGTAAGCAATGCTGATAACACAACTACTTTCTACGTGCATGCAAAGACCACACACAGACTGTAGTAAACAAGCTTGTCTCAGTACCTGCAGTCCCTCCCCAATGAGCAGGAAACATTTCCTTTACATATGTTAGCATTCACTTTCACATTATCTTCGCATGTGAAAACTTGTCACAGACATTACAATGGTGACTATTATATCCAACACACTACGGTAGCTACCTCGACGAAACCCACGCCACTCATCTCAAACACCTACTAGAAGCTTGCCAGCAATGCAGTTGTTGCTGTTAACAACATGTAAAAGACAAAAAAACATAACATAATGAGGCTAGCCATCGTACAGCATGAGAAACAATCGTTCGGACGACAAATATATCAAGTCAAACCTTTAGTAGTGTAAGATAGCTTTTTTATTTATTGAATTATTTGCCTTGCGACCTGCTATACACAAAGTATGATTGTTAATACGAATGATAATGTGCAATATCAAGGTGATAATTTTTACGAAACAGCTGTAATAATATGACCGTAATGGTCGGTAATAAACCAAAATACTAAGTAAGGAAAATTACATGATGATATTTAATACAAAAAAAACTGCAATATTTTATGAACGTACTAAAATGACAGCTGTGTGAGAGACGAATTTCAAAACGATACCCACGAAGAAGTAATCGCTAGCTGTGGCAACGTGTACGTCATTATTGTTGAAACCGTCTCCGTATAAATAACCACGTGTTTGCGAGTGCGATGTCTAAACGTGCGGAAGCTATAGGGACGACACAGCGCGCGCATCACGCCTCACCCAGGCCTCTAGTCGCAAGTCACAGAACTGCCGTGATGTTTCTCGCCAACAGCTATGAGACATGCAGTCGTGACCTTATCATTGTGTGACGTAGTATTATAGCTGAATTATACGCGTCTGTACTTTTTATATGTTTTTGCGTCAACGTTTTCATACCTTTCATACCCATTTCCGACATTTTCTGCAGGGTAAAAGTGAACTTTAGAGACACGTGAAGGACCTGTAATGTGCATACACGCGTATAACGATCTTCAAATGTTATTCCCAAGTAGACATCACCACGCGTACTAACCAGTTTTCAAATAATCTTCTAACGGCTGGAGCCCTGCCGACCTAGACATGCGGCCAACTTAGTCGCTGACTAAATTCTCTTCGCTTCACTACAATGTAGTAAACGCTATCTGTCATCTCCTGGATTGTTCTTAACACGCAAGTAAACAGATACAAGCGGCAGGTGCAACCAGGATTGGAGAGAGGGACAAGTCGCGAATATCTTTGGTGACAAGACAGCCTCCAAATATCGTATAGCTAGAGACATTGGTAAATAGCGGGAATAGTTGACTGTTTACTAGGCTCCAACATGCTATACTATATAACACTGAAGGTTTTGCTCATATACTGGCTTGTATATATGAAGCACTGTGGCGTGTTGCGTGTCGTGTGATTGGGCGATGACTTTCAACGGTTCTACTAAAGACGAATAGCAAATGTTCTCTAGCCAGTGGTGGACCCAGGAGGGGGCATGAGGCAGACTGCCGCAGGCGCCTTGCTGGAGGGGTCGTTGTTGGTGACGAAATTTTTTACTTGGGAATGAAATGTAAACGACTGTAGAAAAGACACAATATCTACCAATATTTACACTTTTAATAGTTTTCTGTTTTTGTATTTTTATTAACCTTGAAAACCGTATAACGTTATAAATACAGTATTCATAATTATATTGCCCACTTAAATCACTGCCAAGGGTAGCTAGTGAGTACAGGTTTTATGTATTTCCACTGGAATGCTATACTGTTGTCTACGTGAGCGCAAAAAACAAGGTATGCAAGATACGTTTATGACTGCTGTGTTGATTGGACTGATGGAAAAGGGTGGCGAAAGGAGGGGGGGGGGGAGAAAATCACAGTTCTTGCCCCGGGCGAAGGAAAGCCTAGTTATGTTCCTGTGTCTAGCGTCGTATTAGAACTATCATTGAACCTGTCAAGTAAGAAAACACAAATAATGTCGTCGGGCGACTACATGCTGTACTCGAGCCGTACACATGTTCAACCTTCTTCGAACCATGGTCGGAATATGCTCGACTGCACGGATGTATTTGCACGTTATCTAGTCTACAGGAGACAGTGTATTTTTACAGCCACGGGTGTCCACAGAATCATAGTAAGCAAGATATGAAATTGCTGATAAACACAGACGTTATTTAAAGGGTTCAGAGACAATAGCGAGAGTGTTATATTTCGGAAAAACACGACTGTTTTCTAGATTCAAATGTAGAGTGACCATGGGTACTTACACAGGGTAAATCCACTTATATTGCTTAGCCAAAGGGAGACGAGCTGTCTCCTGATTGGCCGCGCAGTATAGATTGACTCTGATTGGTTGTGGTGGGTCGAGTGATTATTGTTTTACGCTGTAAAGATGTTTCTATTATCTTTAGTTTTCTTTGCCAGACATCTACATCGCAATTGAGTATGTCCAAAAAACTAAATCCAGTCATTTGAACAGTGTGGAATAAAAATAGTCATATCGTATACAGCGTAATATTCTACAGTCTTATAGAGTCTATTTTGTAACCGGTAGAGAGGGTGGAAAGTTGTGAAAATATACGCACCTAATGTATTCCCAAACAATATAGTTTGTTGCACCGTAGCTGTAGTATTACTGAACAGCAGTTTCTTGTATAATATTTGGACAAATTAATGAAAATAGTATTGTGGTGTTGGAGAATTCCCTCAAACTTGACCAACATACCTAGGAGGTCCAGGAAGGGTAAACTAAAAAGGGAAACAAATCAAGATAGCTCCCAGGCCAGTCAAACAAAGAAAGGAGAAGTTAGTACTAGCATGGATACCAGTTGTTGGCCAGTGCTCCTCACAAGGTCCTGGAAAGGGCCGAGCTTCCTCTCTCCTACACTTCACATTGCATTTTAGAATAACAAGGTGTTCGAAGATCACACAGAACCGAAAAAAATACTATCCTTTGAATTTTAACTTAATGCGTTATGTCAAATGTAGAAAATATTAATAAGAATTCAGAAAAAAATTTTAAGTGTGCAGATTGGAACAACAAAACAATAAAATATTAGCATATTAACATTGAGTATTTTGAGTATGTAGACATCTGAAAGAAATTAAGTAGCAAACATGGCTTAAGGATATCATTGTAAACATATTAAACTTGGGGATCCTCAATTATCATCTTTACTATTTTTTATTTTTTATTTTAGACGAAGTTTCTTCTAAATTTTTAATTTTACAGAAGTTATAATTTGATCAAAACCAAAAGTCTGTAGTATAGAAAAATAGTAAACTTTGTACTCTTGCTGTGTACACATCAAGTAGTTTGGACGAGAAGACAATAATAAATAGGCTGTACTTTCCTGGCTATCCTTCATGGGGATACTCTTGTCATCGCCGAGATTTGTTTACTTCCATCACACCCTGCTCTACCGATGACGGCACAGCAAGGACGAGCAGAAATTAGTGACTTCTACATCAGAAAACGTAGCCAAATCCCCCAAGAGTTACTGAATTGCTTCTACATAGCAAACAGCCGAAACCGCGTGGCAGGAAACCGCTATATTAAAAATAACCTAACAAATCTTTAAGAGGCGAATTACATAAATACATTATGACACTAGAGAACTAAAATAGTAAATTTAAAGAATAAACTTGCCCTAGGCGGGAATGAAGTCGGATTACGACATGTTACAGATATTTAAAAACTCTAAGTAGTTTGGTCGATTCGTAAAGTTTGTAAATAAATGTATGTATGTTATAATTATTTAATTAGTCAAATTGTACTAGAGCCTTCAATCAAGTTTTGTTTTATTCAGTATGTTAACGTAAGAAGTTTTAGATATCGGGAATACCCCAAATAAATGATTTTGATGTCAATTAAATAAGAACGCCGGCCTAACAATATCAAACTTTGGAAAAAGAAGGATAGAGGAAAGATTTCACGCTGTTATAGTTACAGAGAGCGCAGCGGGGTAGCGACAGAGTTGAGACTTGGAGAAAGAGGGTCAAACCAACCCTCTCCCCTCTTGAAGGCGCCCACTGCTGTTGCTTGGAGGCGGGGCTTAGGTAGACGTCATGCTGGGACAACATTTTAAACGTATGTAAATAATTAAAGTGTATTAATGAAACTGTAACAGGTTTTGCTAGTAAATCTGAATGTCAAATGTACGAAATTTCAAAAGTATTTAATAAATTGTTTGCGTATGATAGAGGATACGATAAGTCGTTGTGCCAGGAGGTCGGTGATTGGCTGGTAGTTGTCTCCATGGAGAAGAAAGGGAAGTTTTGTCGCTGTGCGGGGCTGAGAGACACTCTTGTCGCGAGTGCCGGGCGCAAAAGACGTCGGCGAAGCGTTTTAAAATATATTACTGAACGTAGACATGCCTACGTAAAGTGACGCCACGCGGATTTACGAAGTCTGTGCGAAATTTCTTTTAATGATTGAACTATAAAATATCGAACAGTAAAAGCGTCAGTTTTCTCTTTTTCTTCCATGCACGTGCATGCACACACACGTATATATATATATATATATATATATATATATATATATATATATATATATATATATTTTATGAGTGTGTGTGTGTACGAAACCCTACGTCACCCACAACAAATTGCTCATTTATTTGAGCTCCCGCCAGAGTAATAACAACTTTATCCTACAACACTACCAATTGCCATGTGGGCATGTACTAAAGCAACGGATAAGAAACAGAATTAAACGTTGCAATATTATCTAAAATCACATATTTGTACGACTCAGCGTACACTTTGTGGTACGTAGCCTATCCGTCCACCTAGACCATTGGGGCAAGTCACTGGGCATGTAGGCATACCTAACATTTTGTATGACCATAATATTAGTAAATAATGAAATAATGGCATCCTAAAATCACTTACAAACCTATTTAGTGTGAGACTGATTATACACAGACTCTGCTGTGAAGAACTAACATAGAAAGCATAAAGGAAAAACTGATATATAAATAAGAATGGCTGGTTTAGTATTTTTATATCACGTCTGATAGGATAGGTATGACAGTATTTAAATACTGGTCAAACACTTGCATGCGGGTGTACGCATTCCTTTTTTTTTTTTAATGAAATATGGTTTCGCTTGATGAAGAGAGGCCTAAGTTTTTTGTGTACTTCTCGACAATATGTGTTAACTGATTGCTCCAAAACGTTAGAGGAGTGTTACACATCAGTGATATGTGAGCTCAAGCGTCGAATACTGTTCTTTTTTTTACTTTTAACCATGGCCTGCTCCATGCAAAGAACTAAGCATGTAAAATAGACCTATTTAATTATTTTTGCTTATATGCTGAAATTGGCATTTTAAATAGCCCATATGAGTAAGTAATAAATATATGTATTCGGGTAACGTAATAATTTATATTGTAAATAATATTTGTGAAAGCTGAGGAAGGTGTTGGAGGCCTGGGAACGAGGTTGCTAGTAGTATGTGTTGCCAGTGGACTGCAGCCCTTCCTTACCAAGGTCATGACAAGAAACATACCTCACCACAGGGATTCTAGACAATGCAGCCACCCTATCTATTGTCTTTGAATATATATACTGGGTAGAAGTCGCGAAAGGATAGGAGAAACTCTACGCGTTTGAGGAGAAGCTTGGATAATCCACCGCTGCAGTGCGCTGCTGTAATGCCTTGCATCGTCTTAGTTGGTAAATCGCACGCTAGAGCGCAGCACAGTCACCCACCGTCATTCATGACGTTCGCACTCCATGCAGCAGTGAACAAACCGGTTTTTACCTTCCCCTTCTCTCCGACATCTACAGTGTGAAACATCGCCAATGCACGAAAATACACAGACGGACGCGAGGTTTGACCATCGAGATAAATAGACTACTTGGCCCGTGATGTCCGAACCTGTTCTTGCACATACAATCGCTCGTGTGCTATGAGACTCGATGCTGTTTTGCATTTGGATCAGTCTGTATTTATTTGTTTTTTTCATAACTAAGAAGAGATATGCTTAGAGAGGATGATTTATCGCGGGAAAACTTGACTGTTTGCTGGGTTTCAACGCACGTTCAGTTTACCAGAAGATGACTGGCTTTCGCTTTTACGTGGAGCTGTTGCTCTATTTGACTGAGCCAATAAGAATCCCGCTGTTGTAATATTTTATGCCTATTATTGGTTTGTATACAGCTACGTTGTATCAGACGTATACGTCACCTAATAATATGTGTTGTAATTAACTACAGCGTTTTCAAGGGTATGTTGGCACTAAACATTTTCGCGATATACAATCCTCTCTAGATATGCTTAATTTTTTTGCGAGCTGTTGCGTTTTTCAACCCAGGTGTTACCACGGGCACGAGTTGGTAGAGAGTACACAAAAGATTCCTCCTCCCCCCCCCCCTTCCTCTACCAGCCAACCCACAGCCCAAATTTAGGCCACTGCAAAGAACTCGTTCTACTTCCTGTCATGTAGTACTAACCTTAGTATATCAGGAGAACATAATTTTTAAACTGATTTCTGTAAAAGAAGTATCTTGATATTTGGTTCTGTTGTGTAGGTAGCTTAAAATTTATATACTTAAATTAATGCAAATTACCTGTAAGCAAAATCGCAATGGGACATATCTTATTCGTAGTATACAAATATTAGATAGTCATGCATGGGTGTAGACTAATTTATTTCTGAATGGAATAAAAAAAAACATTTATTTATATTAGTTCAGCTCAGCACCGACAGGTCAAGCAAAAAAGTACCCACAATTACGTTTAACTAATAAAATGACATCAAAGCTGCTGTTAAGAGCAGTATATAACCACCAGATAAACATAATGTTTGCCTTGATATATTTTAGTGAGCAGGAATAAAGTGATAACTAAACTTATACCAAATTGTTGGTTATGGTTATGGTAAAATGCACAAAACAGACTTATTATGGTTATGGTAAAATGCACAAAACAGACTTATCGCGTTCCCAATTTGTTTCAATATACCCCTTACAGAATCGCAATATTATATATAACACAAAACAAATATATTAATGTGCGAAAAACTGTTTCAAAAGTTTCATTGCAAAAAAAAATTAAATAAGTATGTAAAGAAAACCTAAGAAACACTGGCGTAAATTGGTATTTTCTTTAAGTATATGAATGACTTAAATCTATATCTTACACAGCACCATTTCTGCTTTCATTTTGCCCTTATATAAATAAATGTGCTACCTTGTCTTTGTATAGAAACATTACATAAACAGAAACACACTAGTTCTCTGATTCAGAATACGAACATAATGCCGACAAAGTACTAGAAACCAAAAATACTTAACACAAATTTACTTAAAAAAGAAATATGTAACAAGATGTATGACCGATCCAGACTCGTTGAAAGGTAAAATATAGATGTTAGAAAAGCTTTAATTTCTTCTTACTGTGTTGGTTATAAAACAAGAAATGTTATTTTATCATCTC
>PNEQ01059324.1:0-14755 GCA_003012365.1 Medauroidea extradentata
CCTATCTATCCCCACCTTCCTCTGCCTACCTACCCACCCACCACCCTCCTTTCACTACCACCCCTCAAATTGGTTCTGTACAACTTTTTTTCCCCCACATGCATCACACCAAAAATAAATTCTCACTTTTTAACAAACTAAATTAAGAAATGTAGAGTTTTATTTTTCTTGAATTGATGCACATAATGTACAACCCAAACTGAATACTTGGGTAATCACTTTTTATCAACATACAAATGAGCAGGATTTTTACTTATTACTGAACATGCAACCAAACATATAGTTTTGCAGAATACCACTACAGTAAGATTCCAGGACTGAATTGAAATTTCAGGTACAAAATTCTCAGTAACCTAAATTACTTAAGTTACATATACATGTTGCTAAGTAGAGAGATTCACAATACTGTGATAACTCACAATAGTGACATTTCTGACAAGTAACAAAGTCAAATGTTGTAGTTGTCACTTTGCAGTTAAGCTATCACACCATAACTATGATTAATTCATGAACAATGTCTTTCATAGTCATCACAATAAGTGAAAAGTCATTCTAAAGTAATTCTCCAAATGCTGCACATAGTACATATCTTCAAATATTTTGCCTTAGAAAAAAGTAAAAATTAAGCACTAAGCTAAACCTGACAAAAAAAACCTCTGAAAATTATAACATGGTGACAATGGGAGCATATAATAAATATAATTTACCATGGGAACCATCATGATTCAGAAAACTGTGTCATTGCAGTCTTCACCCTGAAACAACAAAACCAGAGAATAAAGTTCATGAAAGAAAGAAGGAGAAAAGCAGCTTCAAGTATGTTGAAAAGAAAATATTTCATCAAATTTCTTCATACTATACTGGCACTTCAGGAATATCTTTAAATTATTACCATTACAAATTCACAGCAAATTATCATACACTGCAGTAAAAATCTAACATAACAAGGTAGGCAACATCAAATATTTGAAAATGAAATTTTTTATTACCGTATTTGCCGGCGAAAAGATGACCCCCCACATAAGACGAGTAATGTTTTTTTAAGGTACAAAATCTAAAATAAATAAATAAATAAATAAAACCTTTTGAAATTCCCAGCCAAAAAAATTTTTTTTTTTCCTTTACCAGAAACACGTATATTTAGTTGAAATATTTTTAATGCATTTATTACCGGTATATGAACCTCATAGGGGACACAAACAAATAACATTAGCAACTACTGCCCTCCGGGCGCCTAACAGCCAAGCTAGTGCACGGCGGCTGTAGCACCGTGGCCAGTGACAGAAGCTGTGCGCTACTTGGCAACGCCGGACTGAGGCCTGCCACGCACATGGTAATGCCTGGCTGCAGCAGCTGCTTGCAAGGTCATCACATTCCTGTGCGCTGTTGTTGCCTGCCAGCCAAGCACAATGTAACTAGACTATACAGGTTGGCCACTCCACACTTGCTCGATACTGTGTTCCCTCCAAATAGCAGTGGTGTGACGTCACTGTGGGGACACCTGTCTCCGCAGTGGCGTGACGTCACTGTCGGGACACCTGTCTCCGCGGTGCCCCGCCAGTGTAGATATGCACGCGCGTAGTAGTTAGTGAAATAATGAATGGTATGCCGAATGACTCGTTTCGTAATGGAGAAAAACAATCATAATTGTGCCATGACAGATTGCAGTAATTATTGTCGCAAGACAACCGGCATTATTTATCATAGTTTTCCTAAAAGTTTAGAGCTACAGAAGGCATGGATATCTCGATGCAAACGCGCAGTTGAAGTAAACGTAACAAATGCAAGAGTGTGCTCCATTCACTTTCTACCAGAACAATATGAACGGGACTTAGAATGTGAACTTTTGGGATTATATCAGAAGAAAAAATTACAGTACTACCAAATGCAATTGACCATTCGAAGTCAGAAACAGAATAAGTTTGTTAATACTCACTGTGAACACAAGTGACATACCATTCATTATCTATAAATACGTCTGCTGCTGAATAAATACAAGAACCTTATGCAGGTAATGAAGACCTAGAAAAATGCTCAAATTTTGTAAGTAGTGAACTGTGCACAAGTGTAGAAAGTTCACAACCAACAAACAAAGATGAAAATGAAATGCAGCAGTTGCTAAGTAATGACTTTGGGAGTGAATTTGGTGGAGAAGAACTTGAAACGAATGTACATCATGACGCACTGAAATATATAGTAGCTGGATACGTGGCATTTAAATGCCAGAATGTCGACAAAACTTTAGGCGAGCGTCTTGAAATATGTGGCTTACTAAATGTACGACAGGACTGGATTTCTGTCATATCTCGAAGAGGACTAGTGAATCCCACTCCCGAATGGATGCATAAAGTAAAACTATTTGAAATTTTATTTTCGACATTTTATGGGCAACACGTTTCAAAATGTCGGAATGTCAAAAAAAACTATGACGACTGCTGCAAGATAAATTTCCTCATTGCAACAAGAAAGCAATTCAGCTATTTGTAAAAACATGCACCTTTATTCGTACACTAAACCCCCGATTTTACTAACCCTCAAAAAATAACAAAATTCTATGAGAAAAAAAAATTTTTAAGGAATTACATTGACAATGAATAAAACATATATTATCTAATTCACGGCATTAAAATATGAATTATAGAGTTGCAATTATTACTTGGTAAGTCACAATATTAAAAACAAAACAAAAATAGTGAAAATCCGTTAAAAAATATGGCAGTGACAGTTTGAAAACCGCGCGGCAGTGGCGCCGCCTGTGCCAAGCCGGCCAGCCTGTCTCCATCAACTACGACATATTAGGATCTATATTGAGGTCATACTATAGGTGCAAAGTTCTAGCGCATGAGCATATGCTCAGTTAACTATAGTACAGCCTCCTTCTAGGCTGTTTCACGACGTCTTATATCTCTCTCGCCTCGTGCCGAAAGTGTTTACGTTTTTACACGAACCCTATAAATAATAGCGTGAAATTACTATTTTTTATTGGGTTAACACCATACGTACTTAAAACAATTAACTTGGCACATAATTAGCTTAAACAATGCGTTACTGTGAGTCGTAAAACGTGCATTTCACAAGTGAGCACGATAACAGCGCTACCTATTACCCACATGTAGAAACATTTGTCTCCGGGTAAGTTGTACTTGAAAAATAAATAGACGTTCGTGTATTATGTAATTCCGGAACTCCTAATTAATTTTTACCGCATATACTGGCTGTGAAAGCAATTTTTTGCAACCACTTGTACAGGTATTTCTCGACGATTTTAGGCAAGAACATCACAAAATGACATTTTTGGAACATTGAACGTCAGTATATGCTACGGTGCTGCTATCTATTGTCCATTTTGTGAACGTTCATACAGTTGTGCTATTTGTCTGCTCTGCAAGCTACTTATATATAAGTTTGTGTACAATTCATCAAACATCGAGGGTGTGTTTTGACATTAAATTATATATAAATACATCCGCATTGTACTAGTAGTGAATGCCTACTTTTTCTTCATTAAACGCTACGCAAATTGAGTTATTCGCTCGCGAGAAGGCACTCAGCAGGTCGGTTGTCTCATTTTTTTAGGACAAGGGTTGTCATATCTATTGTTTAGCGGTGTTCTTTGAATCGTAAGACGTCCGCCTATTGTTATAAATTTATATTTGAACTATCACATGCTTTATTTTTTCCATTAAATGCTACGGAAATCAGGCTATTCGCTCGAGAGATGACACTCGGAATCTCGATTTTCTCGTTTCTATAGGACAAGGATTGGTCATATTTATTGTTTAGCGGTGTTCTTTTGATCATAAGACGTCTGCCTATTGATATAAATTTATATATCAACTATCACTTGCTTTATTTTTCCGTTATATGCTTCGGAAGTCTGGCTATTCGCTCGAGAGAAGACACTCGGAATTTCGATTTTCTCATTTTTTAGAGACAAGGGTTGGTCATATCTACAGCTCAACAGTGTGACATCTGGCTACTGATATCAATTCATGTTTACATTAATACGTTAATTAATTTCCCGCAAAACGCTACGGAAGTCGGAGCCCGACTAGATACTTTGCAGAAAAAAATTAAATTTTTAAATTTTACGTTAAGGTCACGGGGGGAGGGGGAGCAAAATAAGCCACTAGCGATTTTACAAATGCGATGAGAGGAACCATGAGTATTCGTAAAATTGGAGGTCTAGCATAGTAGGCATTTAAATCAATTAATAAAGTTCAATGCAATGAAAAAGTATGCAGCAAAAAAGAGCATATTGTGGTTGCAATCCTCTGGTTCAAAAAAATAAAGTCTCCCATATTGTGTATGTAAGAGGACATTATTACACCCTAAAACTTAAATCAGTTAGAAACATGTCACTTCAGTGAAATTTCAATACAGTATACTCCCGATTATCCGTGCACCGATTAACCGGTTTTAGGATTATCCGTGCGACTTTGAACACTGTAAAAATGAAAATTTTTGTTAAGAAAACCTTTTCGGAATGTGTGTCAACTCTTGCGCGCAAGAATGGATTAACGAGTTTGCGCAAAAGTGGATTAACGAAATTTCAACATAATTTTTTCTTGTTTTTACCGAGCACCCCAAACATGCTTTTATTTATTTTGGTGAAAAGGTTGTGAAATACGTTATTCGTAGGTAAAACCATTACTCATTATGGTATTTGAGTTAATTACTATTTATAAATTCAATTTTTTTTACATTTTTATACTAACATATGTGCTATTTGTGGGTTATCCGTGTTTCCCGATTATCCGTGCCTGGCACAGTACCAATTAACACGGATAATCGGGAGTTTACTGTACTTTAAATATAACTGAGTCACTGAAGTTAGTAAAATTATGTTAATATGATATCTCCTTGTTTACAGTGAATTCTATTCTGTTAACTCTTTTTAACTGTGAATTCCTTATTCCCAATTTAAAAAAGTGTACAACCTGTGCTAACATTAACCCCATTTTCAAATGCAAAGAAAATGTTATGTTAATCGGAAGCAAAATTATTGTGTCCAATGTATTAGTGTTCTGCAAATATTCAAAATTTCGAATTTGAACACGAATATTTGATTATTTGATTCAAAAATTTAAATTGAATATAATTTGAAATTATTCGACTTGCTGGTTTTAAAAATATACTAATGCTGGACAGTTAAGTAGCTATACAATTATGTTTTGCAAGTTTTTACTTTATTTTCCTCCAGGTGTTAAGCAATAAAAGGATAAATGAACATCTCACTGCTTCAGTGCATATTAAAATAAACGTACACTCAGTCCTTGAAAAGTACCTACCTCATATCAACTTTCAGCATTTGACAATTTATTTCAACAAAACACTGGCACTATATGAATGTACATACATTGATGCAGATCTAATTAATTTTAGTATGTCTAGCGATTGCCACCACATCTACAAACGTGATTTTATAATAACGTTAACAGCATTTGTAACGACTGAAAAGGATGATCTAAACAAGAAATAATAAATACATCGTAGCAAATGAGTATACTTGCTATGATATACATGGAAAGTAGCAAAGAATTACTAATTGGATAATTTATTTTTCGTTAAACGCAATACATTTGAATTAACTCACACTCACGCTTTAAAATAAATAACAAAGTACTGTTCGTGTTAACTTTAGCTAGCACCAACATGTAATTAAAAACAAGGATGCGCCATCTTTTTTTTATTCTCAATAAACAGTTTATTCAACTACTACATGATGTTGCACTGACCACAGACAATTGGACTTCCAGGGCAGGAGACAGTTACATGTCACTCACCTGTCATTACACAACTGGCTTTGTTTCTAAGTCAGTTACTTTAGGTAACATTATTGTAGAAAAATCTCACACTGGTGAGAACCTTAGACAGCAATTGTGCGAAATGATTAAAAGATGGTGCCTGCCACCTCCTGACCAGGAGAGCCCAACAAAGATTTTTATTGTTACTGACAATGCCAGCAACTTAAAATCTGCAATCAGTGTTACATACTACAATCACAGATTTTGTTTTGCCCATACACTGCAGTTAGCCATTTCTGATGCAAAAACTTCCACGCACGCAAAATTGTCGGACATTACAACAAAAGTTCTACTGTTAGAGCTCGGTTGTGTGGAGTTCAGGATACCATGCAGTTACCTAAGCTCAAGTTGATTCAAGATGTTAAAACCAGGTGGTGTAGTGAACATGCTATGCTCGAAAGGTTGTTGCTATTGCGGGAAGCTATTGCTGCTGAACTTAGCTCATCAAATTCTGACATTGATTCTCTAAATTCTGACATTGATTCTCTTTTGCCACTTGAATGGCGGCTTATTGAAGGTACTGTGGAAATAATGAAATCTTTCTCAGAAGCTACTAAGGAATCAAGTGGTAACACCTACCCTACAGCTTCCTTGATTATTCCAATGATTCATTGTTTAAAGGCAGCAACAACAAATTACGTGAAACAAAATTATCAAACACCAGGTGCACGAAACTTGTAAAAGCTCTTACTAGCAGATTTCCATTATATAAAATGGATGATATAAATGCACTGAGCACAATTCTTGATCCCAGGCATAAAGCTGCATTGTTTGAATATGAGAATAAACAACATGTTATTAACTTACTGAACAAGGCACTTTCAGGTATTGTTGATGAGCGGCAGCCAAAGAGTCCCAAAGTGGTACTGCAAACTGAAAGCACTGGGTCATTGTGGGACGAACTGGACAAACTACCTCTTACTTCACAACCCCAAGAAAATGAATCCTCATTAAAGATGAAAGCTACCTTGCCACATCACGCCTACCAAGACGTTGCAACCCACTGGAGTGGTGGAAAAACAACCACCATCATCACCCAACTATTGCTCACATAGCAGACAACTACCTTGGCCTGCCAGCCACACAGGTAGCGAGTGAGAGGGTCTTCTCAACAGCAGGAAATATTGTCACCAGTCCAAGAGAACTCCTGTTACCGCAGCATGTAGATGAACTTTTTTCTCCACAACAACTTAAAATGAGCTTTTAATTTTTGTGTTCCAGATATGTGGTACAGTTGCTTTTAACACATGCAAATATTAATGTGAAATTACTTTTCTCCAATCAATTTTTAAATGAACTTTTAATTCTTGTGTTTCAAATACTAGTTAGTACTTTTAGCACCAATAAATGTGTTTGTTGTAGAAGTGACAATTCTCCCATCATATACCATAAACTTTGCTAATATTTTGTACTACATAGCTGAAAAGCCTAAAGCTAATAATTATAAGCAAGTTTAAGAATTTTGTTAACAATAATTTTTATTCCTGTTTTATTTTTATTATTTTTATATTAGTATTTGATTAAAAAAATATTTGATATTCGTGAATACTATCATATTCTATTCAATATTCTATTCAAAATGCAAAACTACTATTCCCAGATGCCTACAATGTATACATTCTATGTTTTCATTGTATATTTTTGAGACACGTAATTTGTAAAAATGTTAAAACATAAGCTATTTTTAAATGCAATACGACTGTTTAAATACTCTGGATGAATCTATGTTGTACATTGTATGCTTTTGAGATATGTTATTTGTATGTTTGAAACCTATGTTCATGTTTTACAAAGCAAAACAATTAATTTCGTTGAAGCGATGGAAAGCATGTCATTTTCCCCGTTTTTTAAAGCGTGTGTATATTGTTATTAATTTCTTTTAGTTCACATAGCAGAACTTGTATATTATTTCAAATGCTTTGGGAACTCCTGTACGTCAGTTTCTGTTAAGATTAATATCATAATGCTTAATTAAATGAAAGTTCGAAACTTATGTGGTAACTTTCAAAATTATCTAAATCATTTGTTGCTCAGTTGTGTAAGTATTTGAGTTGTGATAGGCTTTAATGGTTTTAAGTGTCCATTTTTCATGTACATTTTGTGATGGTACAGATTTATGCTGTCCAATATCAACACGCGCTCGGGTGCCTCGGCGTCACTTGCGGTAGAACATGCTCTCATCTCAGGGTTTACTGTGGGCTACGAGAGTTTGTGGATGAAACAACAATTGGATGATTGTATTTCGATAACTTTTACTTTTGCCAAAGCACACACTGTTCAGTTTACACATCATGGTCGGTTACATTTAAAAAAAAAAAAAAAAAAAAAAAAAAAAAAAAAAAAAAAAAAAAAAAAAAAAAAAAAAAAAACTTTCCGGTGAGGCGCCATCCTATTTTGCAAAATAAATCCTTTGCACCAGTGGTATTATTAAGAGAGTTCCCGCGTTTTGCCGACTGCGCACCGCAAGGGCTACAAAGTCCCGCGATTAATTTATAACGTCGCGACTGCAGATAACTCGGTTATACGATAAATGATTTTGAGTCGTATTTTCACAGCTTATCAAACTCAGCACTCATGCCGGCAGTCTAGCGAAGCGCCCTTTGCGCTCGCTACAACACCGACCTACACTCATGGACGACACAGGAAAGACTGGGGCGAGCCGAAAATGGCCGCCGACGAGCTAGCCACCCCCCCCCCCCCCCCAGGTTCACGGATGAATACGTCCACGGCTAGCTAGAAACTCTCTTAATTATATTTCACTTACTGTAAGACTAACTTACATGAAATTAAACACACATATCAAAACTTACTATTACATTTTACAATATTATGAAACTGGGTTACAGAAACTAAAAGGAATCAAACAAAAAACGGTACATGCGAAGGGATAAATTTACACTTTGGCAGAACCAGCATGTTTTGAATCTCTTTTCTTAAACACACAAAAAAAACTAAACCTAAACTATCTAGGGCTGCTATAATTTCAAAATATTTTGTGTAGAATTAAATATTTAAATCAAAATTTCCCCAGTACTTGTGAGGTACAAACATCTATACATTTATGAAAATAAACTTAACAGAAATTCAATGTTTAAATATTAGTGCTCACTGGTTAGATATTAGTCGAACCTAAGGATCACCCGATCGTTCACACACGAGAAGTAAAACCGAAAGTAACTCTTCCAACGATATCGCTTCCTAGATTTTGAGGCAAATCACAAGAATGGGCAAACTTTTCAAATTTATTTAAGGCACTTATACACTCTAATACAGAGTTATCCCCAGTACGTGTGTTGTATAGAAAACTGTGATAATGGAAGGCAGTAAAACATAAATAAGTTATGGTATGTGTGCATTAACTGTTCCCCGACAGCCAGGTGAAATCTGCTGTTACATAAGACTAAGAGAAAATACACATTATCTAAATACAGAAATGATCCAAAATACAGAATGACACATAATTACGCCTGTGCACACAACAAACCAATGAGTTTACAAACGCTTGCAACCTTGAGGTTACCTTTCAATCTTCACCTTACCCCTGCACCATTCTTGCACCCCCCCCCCCCCCAATTTCCTGGTGTCTCTCACCACACAGAACATCTCCACCTTCCCCTCATCATCTCTCCAACAATCACTTTCACCTTCCTGCTCATTCACACCCTTGAACTTCACTGCACCTCTGTGCCACACTTGCACCCCCCACTGTTCACATGCCTTACCGATTTCTGATCCAACAAGCACTCAATCATTAGACTAACAAAAAGCCCTTTTCAACTCCCATGCCACTCTCACTTCCCAAGTGCAAAATATGTGACGTTTACTTACAGGTCCCCTAGCAAAGCCTTGACTCAACAATACACAGTCACACTCATCCACACGGTTGGCCTCACCAACAGCATTTAAAGTTTCAACAATTTCAGGAACACTTGAATTCTCAACATCAATGATGTCAAACACAAATTTACCCTTCTCAATGTTCTGCTACTTTATCTCCGCCTCTACCCTTAGGCCTAAGTCTACTGTAGATGAATCTTTAACAACTTCAATAGAGTTAACTACCTGTTCCTTTAATTGTACACCTTCACTCTTTATCTCTTTGTGTAATGTGTCTAGTTTATCTTCAAAAGCTACAACCTTTGTACTGAAACCTTAAATCGCACCAAACAAAGTCTTAGTTTGTTCCTCAATTAGGCCTAGGCCAACCTTAAAAAAAATCGTCTCTTCCTCTTCATAGCGAAAAACAAACATACTAATTGCCAGTACATAAAAAAAACCACATTGCAGTTGGAACAAAACACACACATTTTTTTTTTAATTTTGAAAATATCTTCACTGAGTGCAGGATAAATCTGGGCAACAAAACAACAATGCGGGACACATACCGTCACATACTGCAATTGCCGGTTACCTGTCACGCTGCCTCCCGACATGTATCACGTTAAAATGCAATGATCTCTGCCGCTGCTGCTGTTGTTAATACTCCGCTGCTGGAATGTTGCTGCTGCTGTGCCGTGCTTCCATTGTTGTTGACGTTGCCGCTTCCCGAAGTCCCGGCACTACTCATCTTCGTGCAGATCCTGGTCACGGCACCATAAATGTAACACGGCGGGCGACTTACAGCAAATCCTGGTCACGGCACCAGAAAAGTAATGTGTCTCGAGCAGGATAAGCCTACATCGTCTTCCCTTGGCCAGTAATGATAGTATAGTGGTCATTAGCAGATATTTGCAGTAGACTACTCAAATAACTTAAAAATCCGTACCAACAGTTTTGCTACAACATTACGTTAATTTCTACAGAATTCACATCATTCCCGAAAAATGAAAAAACAAACTTCACATTATTAAGAGTACAGTAGCTGAAAACATCAGCTGATTTCTACGCTTGCTTTGAAGCCAATATGGATAAAATACTCAATGACATTCCTAGATAATGGTATTTGTCAACTTTATGAGTAAATGTTTATCCAAAATTACTAATTCGTTACACGTGATCTCTTGCGCCGCAGTTAAATGCACGAAATTCCGGCGTCAGAGATTGTGCCTCAGAAGTTCGTAACACTGGAAACAATTCTGTTTAAAACATTGGCTAAAACTATTGTCTAGGATTGCTATTGTTTAATTTTTGCAAATTCGCTTCAGGAAACCTACAGTTGGAGATGAATGCTTTTCGCGTTGAATTATGTACCACGCCCTCTTAAGTCACGCAACACAAACAGAAAGAAAAATGAAAAAAATAGCAGATGAAAACTAATCTAAGTTCCCATGGCAGTTCCACTACCTCTATCGCTCCAAACCAACATGTCCCGCACAACCAACTCACTCCACGCTCGAGCAACAAGTAAAAATGGCCGACCCCCGCGACGCTTGTTCTCTCCCTGCAGCGCCTCTGGTGGCCACCCAGCACACCAAGGTAAAACGTAACGGGAAAACTAAAACTACATTATTATAATTAACAAATTACAACCTTTATACTTTCAAACAACCTCAGGAGTAAAAATATTGCTTTAAAACTCATAATTACAATTTAAACTACAACATAAATTTTTTATAAATTTAAACTGAATGTCCTTTCATTGGCTCATGCCAACCCACGCAAACATATCACTGTCTCTCTCGTACTCAACGAGTGGCGGGGCATGTGCATTTCATTGAAAGTAGAAGAAAAACTGTTAAAAATCTAAATTTAGTGATTCCAAGAACTGGGTAGGCACACCTGTGTCATCAAACTACACTTGCCAACAATATGCCCAAGAGTTGCGTGCTGCAGAAACAAAGAATCTAGGCACGCACTCCAGTAGTATTGATAGCCAAACGACGCACGCTTCACTGTGAGGCAAAAGTATAATGCTCACAAAAATTTTATACCATAAATGTTATTTTATATAAAAAAACAGGGCACTTGTTTTGATTTGTGACAGAAAACGCAATCCTTGTAACATCATACAATTCCACAGCTTACAGCTTAACTTTCAAACAATTTCTAGGTTACCAAAAATTTTCACACCTTAATATTGTCACAAAGTGATTTTTCTGGTTTTAGTTTTTATGTTAAGATGTCTTTATTTTTTTTGTTCAGATCAATGCTTTAAATATTTCCTCACTTCAGAGTTTATTCGATTCTAGTTTTTTAATAATAGCGGCTGCATATCATTTGTTGTATTTTAGAGTTTTTGTCTATTCCTCCCCCCCTCTCCCAAATACAGCTACATGTTATGCCTGAGATAGGCGATTGTTTCACGGTAAGGCCATGATACAGCTCACGTAGGCTGCTGCTATCCCGAGTAGAGCTGGGTGATTTATGTAAAATTTAATCGAAATTTTGTACACAACACTTGTGGTGATATTTTCTTTGTAGTAGTGTATTTTCTTGTCGCCGTGTTTGTGCGCCCGCCGAGCACTTTGTCCACCAGCATTTAGTTACGTCACTGAGCGCCCAGCGAAACAACAGGTGACGAGTTATGGTTACTGTACTTGTAGGCCACGTGCAGGCTAGTTAATGCGAAGCGCTTTGATTAAGTCAGTGGTCATCAGCTGGAATGACGTAGGTTTACTGTACAGCCGAGCTGAGAAAAGCTAGCGTAGCTTGTTTCCCCTTCCCCTGATTGCTTCTCGGTAGAAACCAGAGAAAACAACTGTTTAAATAGGCAGGCTTGATGTCATCCAGGTTTGCAGTCCTGGAATTGTGTATGTTGGTACTTACTTCAGCGCTGCGCAGATGTTCTGGAGGAATAACATCAACACTCCTATCAGTTTTCGTTGAACGGTAACTGTTTGTCTGACTACGTGCACAGTCGTTTGAACGTCCACGAAGTGTTTTCGAGCCTGAGTTTATAAAAGTAGTAGTTGAGAAACATTTTGGGCTGATTTGTCTTGTCTTCCATCTTCACCACTTGGTCTTCGACTGATTGATTTCTTTGTCGAAGCTGAGGGTTGGAGGAACCCAGAGGGGCTTCGGTACAAAACGTGATCAGTTAAGTAGCCTATTTGTGTGTTAGTAGCAAAGTAGGTCCGAGCTGAGAATCATACAGAATCGTATGTACTCATACAGAGTCACATGTATGTACTCATAGAGAGTCACATGTATGTATTTGTACAGTCACATGTATGTACTCATACAGAGTCACTTACTGTATTGTAATGTCAGTCTCCAAGTTGTATCTTTGACCCCCTCTTTATTTTGTTTTTCTATTTGTAGAGTAATATGTCCCTAAGTAAAGTAATCTGGTGCTTAACGGGCGGCTCTGAGCGCGTTGTTTGTTGAAATCGTCGCCTAGATAGGGCTGCAGGCCGCAGGAAGGGAAGGGAGGAAGGGGTGGCCGGCTCGGACGAATAATGTGACGGCGCGCAAGCAGATAACTGTACGCTGTTGCCACATCAGCACGCGCAAAGAACGAAGTCGGGACAACTACAACAGCAGCCTTCACGGACGGACCTTATCCCACTCGCGGAGCAGCGCTAGAGCTCAGCTGCTGAGCTAACGAAACCAAGCACTTATTCGCTTGTTCGAAAAAGTATTTGCGAAAAATTTATTAAATATCTAGCACTTGGCCTACATATCATGGAGATTATTACAATATTATTAAATATTTGCACGTTCGTTGCTTTACCTGTTAAAAATTGTAATCTATAGGACATTTTTTTTAAATTTTTACTCGAAAACCTGCTGCAAATGGCCCGCTAAAAATGTACTAATATCTAGAGTTTCGACAACATCCTATTCTTAAACCTCTTTAACCTGAATAAATATGAAAATTTAATATTCTGTAAATGAAACTTATATGAGTTTAATATTCATGGACCTTAGATGCATTGCAAAATATTTTAATACTGTTGCATATACAGGTTACCAAGCCACAAATGAGCTTGTTACTTTAAATGCACAAATGTACCAAAGTACTCGCAAGTGACACAGCATAGGTACCATGACAAAAACAGGTGGTAAGAACAAAATAAAAACAAAATAAAATGGACAACAGTTTCTAGTCTGCCTTCCTAAGGAAGAATATAGGCTTACAAGATCACCTTTCTGTCTGGGTTTCTATATTTGCAGCTGTGTGCATGGGCTCCCCCCCCCCCCCCCAATATCTTTTGAACACATGCACCAATTTCAACCAAACTCTATAAAGTAATATGACCTGACTTTTATACTTTTCAAAAGCACTTTTCACTGGCTTTCAAAATGTTGGCCAGTTGAATTATTTGGGTGTTAAGGTATATCTTCGTAACTATTCAGTGAATTCTAACCAAATTTGGTACTCTCGACGAACATGTTATGTGCATTAAGTTTTGATTTTTTTTTCATCGTAGGTCTACTATTTTGAAACGTAGTACCACCTAATTCACAAAATATTTTATGCTATAACTCCGAATAAATTAAACTAATATAATAAAATTTTGTATTGTAGTAGTGTTATGACAATTAGTCTTATAGTCATGTTAATTTAAAAGATTAGTCGCTGACTCTAATTGGTGGCCATTTGAAATGTTCAGTTGCCATGATGTATATTCAAATCGAATTGGGCAAGCTTATTATGGGCTTTTAATAAAGAGATATTTATTGTAGGTCTATAATTTTGAAAGATAGAAACAATTAAATTAACAAATTCTTTTCTGCCATATTTCCATAACCACTCAAAAGAACATTGTAAAACTCTACACTTTATAAATTTTGTGACAACCAAACCTACAACTATGTTAATTCAGTATAGTATAGTTGACATCCAAAATAGTGGCCATGTTAAATTTTGGAGCTACGCAAAATCTCAGGAACTAATAGTTTTATATGCTTAAGGTACAAACAATTTTCACTCAATTTAGAAACATTCATTATAAATCTGCCTATTTAAAAGACAGCATGAATAAGATTTATTAGATATTTGATGCTATAGTTCTACACATGGACGTCATTTCAGGTTTATTTGAGGGGGGGGGGGGGGGGGAAAA
>PNEQ01059341.1:0-12194 GCA_003012365.1 Medauroidea extradentata
GCCGCGACGGTCACGAAGAGTGTGATATTCGCGTGAGGCCGTGATTAAAACTTTAAAACGATATTATAGCGTATCTCTCGTGGGACTGACGGAACAGGTTCAGGGTTCCGAAGTATCGAAGTACATGAACTGCCGGTGTTCTGAATCAGTAATAATAGATCCCCACACTACAACATTAGAAGGGAGAGGGGATATAACACTGTGTAGCTAGGCTGTAAAACAAACGAAGGTAATAGGAGTACCTCACTTCCCACAGACAGGAAGCTTTGCAGAGAACTCAGACACGGTTGTTTGTCCCACGTTTAGCGAGAAAGTTCTTGCAACCGTACAGACTTCTCGACATTAACCAACAACTGAGTTTATGACACAGAATCTGCTTATTGCGGAGGAATTGTCCGAGACTGATAAATTCATTAAAGAAGACTTACTGGAAAAACTTTCCTCGTGGTAGTGTTAGAATGTCCGTTTATTATCAAGCAAATAATTACATTCGCATGAAAGAGGCAGTTGGGGTTCAGATACACATGATAAAACTGCGAGTGTCTGATATTTGTATGCTTGAAATATTAGCTCTATTTTACAGTTTCGTATACATACTCGCATACAATATTATGTCGTTTAAATGTGAACGCGTTAAAGGAAACTGGTGTATCTGTTACAGGGTTTATGTTATTGGCAAAGGGAGTGAGTTATCGCGGGAATAATTGACAGTTTGATTGACTCCACGTTAGTATTAATAACGTAAATATTGTTTGTAAATGTACCATACCGATGCAGAGAAGTGTTAAAAGAAAAATGTATGGTAATGTTGGTCCTCATTGATCAATAGTAGCGATCTAAACATTTTGTGAGTCTGTCAAATGTGTACTGATGTTATCAGACTTGTTTAGCAACTATGTTCAAGTGTTGATCTATAGAGACACAGGAGATACTTTATATTTCAACTCCTGTACATATTATTTCGCGATTGTATCAAAGTTAAGGAAACGCTTCCTGTAAAACTGTTGGTCAACAGCAGACCTGCATGGACACACTCACAGACTGCCGCGCTACCTTGTCACATGTACAACTGTCCAATCACTGTAGCAGCAGACAATATACTAGTATCTGAGGACATATAGTGTATATAGTACTGTGCAGTCCAGCCTGCTGGTGTTGTGAGTGAAAATCTTCCAGTTGGGTTTATTTTATGAAGGATTTTTGCATGTTGTTACCTGACGCTATTTTTATTCGTGAGTTTCCGTTTAGATGGTCAATTGAAAATTCTGAAACGCCGATTATTGTTTTCCATCTTCTATAAATAGTTTACCTGCGTCAACACCGTTCGGTCATTGAGGTGCAAACGTTCTAAAATGTTTCAGAGACTCATTTTTTAGCGAAAAATGACGTGGATTTTGATTCATTCTCATTATTGGTAGATCTACAGATTTTTTGTGAAAGGAATTTAAGCAACTTGTTTTAATTCCCTTTGTGAAAATATGCATCTCTGATTGGACGTTTTCAACTCTTAAGATGCTTGCGGAAACGTACTGGGTCGATAGAGCTGGCCACATGACTGGATCTACTCAGTCCTTGGATGTTTAATGAGCGGTCGTAAATCCCAAGAGTAGTTACTTGGCGGCCTTTTTAAAAATGTGTAGCAAGATCTGCAGAAGCGGTAATTTCAGTCGCCGATCTGGCAGACCTATGTTATTAGACCAGGTCAAAACAGTCAAGAATATCCTTTTGTGCTGGTATAATATACTGATGTAGCATTAAAACTGCGTACTAGCAATTATAATTTATTCCCTACCTGAATTACGTACCCTGGCGACATTTTTACTTGATAAACTGCTCCAGACTTCTTGTTCAACAGAAATATTACGATCTGACATCGTATTTTCCGTGAACACGCATTCAAACCGCCTTACAACATATGTTCTATAATGTACACATGCGAGAGTTTGTTTGTTTACTTTTCACGCGCGCTTTCCTTTGTGTCGTCTGCTGGCTGCTATCTACGCCGCTCCCGAGCAAGTAGATCTACTGGATCCGGCGTCGGGATCTAGTTGAACATTGTGAGATATTGAAGGCCGGTAGATCTTTATCACATGACGTTTCTGATATATTTACTCGCTATCGAGTGTATCCGAATTAGTTTCCGTAAGCGCCTTTAGTGTTTCAAGGTTTTACCCGGTAATTACAGACGTGTTATGTAGCAGTAACCTTGTTGTGATTGGCGTAATCAAATGAGCGACGTTTCTGCACACATACACTCTGCCAATCAGCACGAAGCAGAGATGCAGATGTGCGCTAAGAACTGAAATAAGTTGGTGAAAAATTATTTTCACCAGAAATCAGAGATTCTATCATTTGGAGTACGAGGGACATGTTGCGCCCATCTGCGAATTTCGGAAGAGGCGCGGGTAGCAGTGCAAAGCGCCGGCGCCACTGGGTGGTGGGGAGGGGGACTTGAAAGAAGCCGCGACAGGGTGACGTTCCCAGAAAGGAGAGACGTAAGACCACCCACGTCACGTGGACGACAATCGCGGCGCCACAGCAGGTAGCCGTTTACGACATCCCCAGGGGTCGTGTCCCGCCCTGGAGAACACCGGCCAAGATTTCTCCGCACCTTCCTGGAAGTCTTGAAGAGTCGCTGTCGAGCGACGAGACTGTCCCTTCACCAAGGTGTCGAAGACCTTGTCCCGCGGGGAATCCCACAGGATGTGCCCGGGAGTCCTGCACCCTCCTCCCTTTCCTGCAACAGTACCTGCAGTCCAGTCATAGCGGTGTCGTTTCTTTGACAACCGCTGGAAACTTTCTCGAGGTTCAACAACCTCTTGACTCAGTGGGCAGCGAGTTTCAGCCCAGACCTGCATCTGGTCACAGAATAAATAATGTTAACAGAAGCGACAAGAAAAGCTTTTCCATTGTTGTTATCGTACCAGGCTCTCGGGGCGTACCGGAAGTAAACAAAGCCATGTGGAATTTGAGACATTAGTTTAAACAACCGCTTATATTTTAGAAATACCGTGATTTGTTAGATGTTCATTTTAATATTTAGAAATGGTAAATGTGACGTTACTTACGTATCAGTTTTCTTACAGATAGTAAAATAATCCCTATTGAACTTCAGTGTAACCTAACTTCTGTTAACTCCGACGCAACGAGCTATATAACCTTATAGCTCGTCGCTACGACGCCGTGACAATCCAAAGAGTAAACGAGTACGATAAAAATCACGTTTTATCGCTTCTGCTATAGTACTTATTTGTTCTGTAACCTGGAATAGGATGTTCGCTATAAATTGTGCTCTTTGATGACCACCTTGACTATAATATTTATTTTTAAAATGTATTAAGAGAGAGACAGTAACCATCTTGGATTTTCGGATTTTGTGTCTTAACTTTTCTGGGAAAATTTATGCAACTGTAACCTAACTACAGAATAGAATACATATTGTGGACATTTTTGACACCGTAAATATCTTGTAGGCATTACTGTTTTTACTGATCGAAATGCAGTTAGAAAATTCTGATCGTTTTCTTAACTGCAATTCGATCTGTAAAAACAGTAACGGAAAATTAAGTTTATTGATGTCTAAAGATTCCTTAAAATGTATTCTTTTCTGCAGATGGGTAAATATTGGATAAATTTACCCAGAAGGAAAATTATGACACAAAATACAAAAATTAAAGATTGCGACATATGTCTCACTCTTAACTTCGAATTCAGCCGTTGACTTGTCTGTTTTTTACAATCTTTACACTTTGATTGTCACTTGGTTGACATAACAAAGATACAGAAGAGTATAAATTATAAAAGTAGACAGCGTGATTTCAAAAGTACTCGCTTTATCCTGAATTAGGGGATTCTCTTCTCTCCTTGCAGGTTTCTCATTCCACAGTAATTTTCTACGGCAACTCTGATATAGGTGGTTCCTGTATGACCTGAGCACTTTTCAAACCTTGGTTGCGTCATTCCTTTCATATAATTTATACTTTCCTGTCGCCATTTTATATAAACAAAGCCACCTATGCAACAACCAAAGTGTATACTGTAGATAACACCGTACTGAAAAGTTAACGACTTAGATCAAAACAAAGAAACCTTTTAAGTTATTTTTCTAGACAGGTGGTCCGCAAATGTGCTCACTTTATTTAGAATGCCCTATACAATGGCTAAGTAAAATGCAATGGACACTTATTTTAAGTCAATCTTTATGTAATTTTTTTTTCTCGTGAAATGTACCGGTTCCTAAAGTAACCACTAGTGGCAGGAAAAAAAATGCATTGACCTGGAGTCCATAATATTCCACTGCCCTATGTTAGGTCCAAGCATTCGTTATTTGTAGAGCCAGTGATGTTTGGTGAAAATAATTCTGCAACAATTTGTTTCAATGTCTTATGTGCACATCTGTTTCTCTGCTTCATGATTAGTAAGTGTGTGTTTGTAACTCTCAGTGACTCGGGGTTCTACCCGCCAATCACAGACCATGGTGAAGCAGTAATTGTTACCTGATTGGCGGAGTCAAGTTAGTGACTTCTCTAAAAAAAAGATACTGCCAATAACAGGGAGCAGAACTGCAGATGTGCACGTCAGGCATTGAAACACAAAGTATTGGGAAAAAATATTTTCGCGAAAACTACCGCTGCCTATTTTTTCAGTTATTGTTCACTTATATACTTGAGTTGAAACTGTTATATTGCATGGCAGTTGTTGTGGAACACCGTGTGGTTGTAGACAACTCGCTAACCAGTTGACTAAGTGGCGTGCTTCTGCGAGCAGTTGTCCCATCTTCTTTCTCTTCGCTTTGCTCTGAGAGTTGTGGCCATTGTGACGTTCACAGCTGCCAACTGTTAGAAACTCCTCATCTGTATCTTATGTACAGTTAACAAGTACATTACACATGTGCAATGATTAGAGCTGATAGTTTATCGTGGGAAAACTTGACTGTTTCTTGGCTTTCAACGTATGTTCTGCTTACCAAAATATTAACGGCCCTCGCTTGTACTTGGAGCTGTTACTCTATTTGACAGAGCCAATAAGAATGCCGCTATTGTAATTTTGATACCTGCTATTTGTTAAAGATAGCTACGGTGAGACAGAAACTACAGTGTTTCCAAGACTACTTTGACACTAAATATTTTCGCGATATGCGATCATCTCCAGGAATGATATGTCGTTACTGGATTGTTCATTATACATGATTCAGCAATCCATTCAACGTCATTACAGTTTACCTACATTTAATAGTGGAAGGAATACTTTAAGAAAAGTCGTGCTGCAAATCACAACGCTCTACGCAACAATACGTGACGAAGCACAATGGAAACTTGACACTAGTAATATAAGTGAGGTTCGTGCGCTCGTATGTTATGAAACACGAATTGGCATGCGTATGTACATAACGTACATAAGTTTAAAGAGCTTGACACATAACTTCACACCATGTCGACGCCATGTTTGTGACTCTGAATACTGTAGGCACGTGATCATAAACACCTGAAATGAGAGTGGTCGTAGGGGCTTCTGGGTAATACGTCAGCAGAACACATTATCAGAAATATAGAGCGCGTTCTATTGTGGAACAGCAGACAATGAACGAATAGACAAGGTTTGAGTATGCTAGGATATTTGATTCTTACATGCAGGTCATTGGATTGGCGAAATTTCCCCATGTCTACTCATAGGGTTATTGGGACAACTAGAGAAACAACTGAAGTATTTTGTTGTGTGAACTGTGTGTCTGGTGTCAAGGGGGCAGACAGGGGGGAGGGTTTCCGGGTTCAACCCCCCCCCCCCTCTCTCGAAATATGAAGGACAAAAAAATTAAACCATGCAATTTCGAATTTATCTATAAATTTCGTATGCATGTATCACGTTTGGTATTGTTATTCGTGAGGATCTCGCTTGGTCAGGGCACGTTGCAAAAATTTGTAAATCATCATATTCCATTTTGCGTATGCTAAACAGGCACAAGCGCTTCTTGCCGCATGCCGCTACAGTAACGCTCATTCAGACGTTAATATTCCCTGTACTGGATTACTGTGACGTGTTGTTCTCAGACGTCGAAGAGAATTTAGCGGCTAAATAACAACGCATACAAAATTCATGCGCTCGTTTTATATTTGGTTTAAGGCCTCTGCCTACCTCCAAGCTCCGGCTGCAGCAAGGATAGGGCGTTACAGGTTAAATTATATTCCTGAATATCTCAGTCACTTTCAAACCTACATATATGCCACCACTGACTTTTTTGTTCAGTACGATACGGCCCACACTGCTACGGAATATTTTAACAAGTTATACCAATACCCTGAAAACTATGAGCAAATAAGTGTTTTTATGCCGATTAAACACTCGAAACCCTGTACTCATAAAATTCTTTTCACATTTTCGTTTACGTCGCAGTATTCTCCTCTTATCAATGCAGAAAATGGTTTCCATCCGAAAGCGATATCTCAAAGGGTGACAGAGCTACACGGAATTTAGTTTAACATGTAAAACCCTATCCTTGCTCCCGCCGTGCTCCGCGGTAGGCAGAAGCCTTAAAGGGCCGTGATCATGTATCGGAATATCTCGGTACACTTAACTGGCTGCGACTAAAAGACAGGCGCTTATATCATAGTTTATCCCTCGCTTACAAGATCCTTTCTTCAACTGAAACCAGCCCTAAATATTAAGTGCCCAGGCTAAAAATGTTGGGGGGGGGGGGGAATCATAACTTTGGCACTTGGTCTAATGAGTCACAACAACTGTTCATTCCAACCCATAAATCATCCTCATTCACGAAATACGTCACCGTATCTGTTACGCGGGCGTGGAACTCTTTACCTGAGAATGTGCGGAATTCGTCAACACTCCCGGCTTTCAAGCGTGGCGCATGTAAACACATAA
This sequence comes from Medauroidea extradentata, assembly GCA_003012365.1. Classification (NCBI taxonomy): domain Eukaryota; kingdom Metazoa; phylum Arthropoda; class Insecta; order Phasmatodea; family Phasmatidae; genus Medauroidea; species Medauroidea extradentata. Next base: position 6,877 of record PNEQ01059341.1, read on the forward strand.
AATTATCGAGCTCCAGAGTCCAGAAATCATAATTAAGCATATGAATACGGTATTTGAAATTTTCGCTTTAGTTCCCAAACATTGTTTCTTACTTTACAATTTCATATGAAATAACTACAACATTAGTTGAAAGTGCTGAATTTACTGTGTCTAAATATTTTAGTTTCATTAATGTTTTTACTTAGATAGCTGTATATAATACTTAGTTGTTTTTTTTTCTTTGTATTTTAGGACGTTACCGCCTATTAACTAGCCCTATAATTATTTTCGTATTAATTTCAAATACTATATCTGTAACTCTAATCTATGCAGGAGCTTAGCTGATATTTTTTTTTTTTTTTTTAATATCCAGCTGCCTAAAACTTAGTAACTTATTAAGGCCATTATTACATTTATTTTAAACAAATGCAAATAATATGAATATTTTTAACCAAATACTTTGAAAAAATTTGAGACTGTGTACAGTCATACGATACACAAATTTGGCAGACAGTTTTAAAAATAGTATACCGTTTGCTAGTAAAAAATTATTTTGCTTAATTTTGGCTTACTTTGGCAACAAAATATGTGATATTTCAGGGGCTAAAATCTAAAAACTCATTTGGTGTACTGTAACAGAGAAAATTCATATACGAACTATAATATATAAGAGTTAAAACTGCCAGAATGAATTTTTGATGTACGTATTACTTTACGTCTAAACAAATATTTTCGAAACCACTGAAAAACTAAAGAGCGAAGCCTTAAGGTAAGTATAAATTAATTGTGGGTATTTTTTTTGTTAAGTGCTATATTGTCACATTGTCTTTCTTGTCACATAAATTAACCATTTTTATTTTTTAACTATTTGGTTTGTGTAGACGTAATTTTTTGCATTTCTACATAACAACGAGTTAGGACTTTGCGTTGGCATTGTTTGTGAAAAATCGTAAACTCTGTACGAGTATTTATTGGTCGCTAATTCTCACGAATATGTAAAGTGGTATGTTGTATTATTGTCATGTTAATCGTCATTATTTTTTTCTTGTTTTCTTAATTTTTGACAGTTCTATGTATATGTAATTTAATTTGTGCATTTGTAAGATAAATGGTTAAGTGTAAGAGAAGGCTATGTGCCGTAACTTCGCCATTTGAAAAATGAGTCAATAAATAAAATAGTTTTTCTAGATAAATTTTTGTAAACTAGTAAATCTGTTAGGGAGTATTCCCAGCAACCATGAGTAATATTCATCACTCAAAAATTTTTCATCTTAAAAAAAATTTAATGTTGCTACCATTGGTATATTGTATTTTTCGATAGTAAAAATGCTTAAATACCACAATTTTTCACCCTCAAACCCAAATTTACTGTCTGGTGTGGTTCCTCAACATTTGCCAGTGTTACCAATGTTATCAATGATGCTGTGCAGCGTTATGCCGTTTCTTCTGGTATACAAGTAATGTTTCTTACCAGCCAAGAAAGATGTCACGTCATTACTCTTCACTGCTCATCTCTGAGCAATTTTTCTTGCTCAGACTCTTTCAGTATTTACGTGTACATGACTTGTAAATTGTATCGAACCTCGAGTCTGTTTGAGTTAATTTTGTGTTTTGTGTCGAACATCGAGATAATTGGAATTTTTTACTAAGGTGTTTATTTTCCTTAAGTTTTTGACTGTATTTGCTCGTCTTTCTGCGATAAATTAAACGTCTTTATTCACAGTTTCCGGCACAGCGATTTCTGCACAAAAACACAGAGAAAAAGTGTTGAGACAGATTGTTGTAGGATGAACTCATTCTATTTGAATAGAGACCTCGATTAGGTTTAGTTAACGGTACGGTTTGGATTGTTAATGTAACAAGGCATTTTGCTTCTCAGAAATACCGATTGTTTCTTCTACTATTCAGACTATATTCTAACATTGTTGCAAATCAAACTGATCACACTCCCCTTTTGAAACAACTTTATGATACCCATAAGTACAATTTTTTCTGTTAGTTACTTCCGGTAAAACTGGCATGAAAAGTGTATAAAAAAGTCGACTTACTGAAATGAAATAATTTGCACTGATGCAATGTGTCATTACAACTTTAATAAATACTAAGGAAAAGCGTGGTATTTAAAACACACTACTCAAATGTAATCAGTTGCATTTAAACCCAGCAAGTATGTTTTTTAACGAAATGACATGTACTATGCTGTACCATTTAAGTAAAGCTATTTTAAAACTAACAACGTGAACAAATTTTGTTCCAATGAAAATGTAGTCATCCGTAGGCCTACTTACGTTAATACAGTCTCTTACCAATATAAAATATGAATTTGTTGCTTACAAGCGCCTATAGCCTATACAGTAGTGGAGCAGCTGCTCACATATCAGATTAATTTAATTTTTGCTATAATTTTAATTCAGATAAATGTACGTTAAGCTACGGCGAGACGAGTAATATGAATCTGCAGACAGTAACGTCTTCAAGTTAAATTCGCTTGTGAGATTTAAAAACATGAAATAATTGACAAGTAGGCTTATTGCACAAAAATAAGCTCTAATGGGTATGAACATCAATACTGTAGCTAAATCACGCAATTAGTTAGCTGCAGTGTTGTCATCATTATACACTGTAAAAGCTATAAGTAATTTTGCTGACAAATTCGTTGTAAACTAAGTTACAAAAAAAAAAAAAAAAAAATTGTTAAAACTGCATACAGTTTTTTTTTTGTTTCAAAACGCATGTCTTAACATGTAATACTTCGTAGTTCAATGACAGTATTTTTGCATCGTAGGCATTCAATTTTAGCATGATGACGATTCAGAGTTGAAATACATACTGCCTTGTTATTTACACGTATTAAATCTAGCACATTTACAGAAATAATATAAGTTTCACCGGAAAAAGAACTGTTAAGTGTGTATTTGTTCGTATTTTCTGGTACTACAGCAGGTTTAATACATGTAATTGCAAAATTAATTGCGAATTAAGTTGGTATTGCTCTTCATTAATAGCACTTTTATTCATTTATAAATTTATATAGCTATGTGTGCTATATAATTAGTTGTATTTGTATCCTTCAATATTTTAAGCTACTGTTAAGACGTTTATGTTAGTCATTTAATGTAATTTGCAAATAATTTATACATTTTTTGTCGTTATTACTAGTCTAAGCATAATTTAAATTTATGTGATACATTGAAATAACAATTTATTTTGTGTGTTTAGTTAATATCTTGTTAAGTTGCGACTACCCGTGCTAGCAATTTTGAAAGAACTGTGAAAGTGTTCTATAGTAATAAAAATTGTTAAGTGTAAGAGAAGCAATACATTCGCCGTGTACTAAAGACAGCACATAGACCGAAGTTAGATATGGAGTGTCGTTCGTGGGAAAAGTTATTTACGAAATTAATTATTTACTTGTGGAACTAAATATATTACTCAAAGTTAATTTCAAATGGGTAAACATTCACATAATAACAGGTTTGGTATCAGGTGTTGCAAAAATATAAATTTATAGTTTCATACAGTAAGTACCTACTTGTATTTATTTATTTGGCGGCTTTCAGACACAGTTAAGACATATTTGCCTTGTCTTCCACTGGACCCATTACATCTGTTTACTGTATCATAAACATAACAGTACATTAAAAATTAAAATGATTAAAATACGTATAGGCTACACTTAAAACTAATGAGAAGAAAAGACACAAGTTATCCCTACATACAGTATGTCTGAAATACTGGGGATAGTAACTTTAAACTGAACAGGTTAACTGACAAGTAAGAAATTATTAATACGGTAAAAAGATTCCGACGAGAAGGAGGTGGAGGACGGATCACATTCACACACGCACACAAATATACATTAAATTACACAAATATACTCTCGTTTACACATTCACACGTACAAACACAGACAAGCGTACATAAATGTGCTCACGGGAACACGCACATATATACAATTAAATTAAATTTACAAACTACTAATCCTGAGCATATAGCTCACTGGGGCGAGTAAGACAGTATTTATTTATTGCTTTCTTAAAGGTACAAAAACTTTTTACATTCTTGTCTTTCAATTTCAAGCTGTTCCAAGACATTGACACAGTAGTTGTGAAGGATTGGGTGTAAAATTTAGTTTTATGTAGAGGTATTATTAATCTATTGTCTGCTGTGGAGCGTGTGTTTAAAGCATGTCGATAATTTTGGTAAGCAAAACGTTTATATAGGTAGCCAGGTGTTAAAGTATTCAATGTTTTATGCAACAAGAACAGAGCGTGGGTGTTTCGTCTTTCCGCTGACTTAAGCCATGTCACGAGCTTGTAAGTTAAATATATATCTGACACATGTATTGTAGAGTTTTTGAAGTCGCGCCGTCTGACATTCACTGTGATTGTTGTAAACCACGTCACAGTAGTCAATAATGGGCTGCGGAATAGTGTGGCTTTTAATCTGGATGGCATCAGTCTTTTGAAACGCCTTAAACTATGCAGCGAGTAACACACCTTCCTACACAAGTTAGTAATATGAGCATTCCACGACAGTTTTCCGTCAATTATAACGTCCAAGCTTTTCACGGCTTTTGTAATAACAATTTTAGTACTGTTGAAGACTACATCAGGAAAATCAGTTTGATTGAAATCGGATAGAAGGAGAGAAGAAGCAATGAGGATGCATTAGTTCTTGGCAGGGTTTACATTACGGCAATTCGCGAACAGACCACTTCTGAATTTCTGCAAGATCATTATTCATATGATCTAAAGCTGTCTTAATTTCACTCCTATTGAAGTGTATGATTATCTGTAGGTCATCCGCATAGAGGTGATGTTTGGAGAAAGATAGGCTTTTAGCAATGCCATTTATAAATAAAAGAATAGGAGGGGGTCAAGAACATATCCTTGTGGGACACCAGCTTTTATTGGACGCGACTGAGATTGTTGGCCATTCGACATAACACATTGGCTTCTATCATTGAGATGCGATTCCAACCATTTTCATACATGAGGTGAGAAATTATAAATATGGTTCAACTTTGCAAGCAAGATATGATGGACAGAATCGAAGGCTTTGCTAAAGCCTACTGGGCACAAAAGCGTTAATTTTCTGTCCTCCATTGCATGACGCATATTATCAGTTATATCGATGAAAGCAGATCTAGTAACATGCAAAGGATGAAAACCAGATTGGTATTCGTCTAACATAATAAATTTATTAATGTACGCAAATATTTGACGGCGTACTTCATATTCAGTTTTAACAAACAATGGTAGAACACTAATAGATCAGAAGTTTTTTTGGCGATTGGATGAGAGACTTTTGCGATGGGTATAACACTTGCGCTTTCT